>CANSNZ010000990.1:0-105916 GCA_947646795.1 Beta lomatogona | reverse complement strand
CCTCCTTGTCCTATCTCTAAAGGTATCACTCCTGACTTTTTTTCTCTCTCTTGGCCCCTACTGTATTCCTAAGGATTTTCTATTTATAATTTTCAATTCTTTTTTTCTTTGAATTCTGCAAATGCGTAATGTAAAGTTTACCGTTTTTTATTATATATATCGGCCCAATTATTCGTTTATAAATTTAAATGAAGTCTTAATATTAGAATGTTATATTGTTGTCAGTTGAATTTGGGATAGTTTTGTTATGTAAATGTTATATTGTTTTTGTTTTTTTGTATATCGCAGTTGCGCTTAGATCTAAATTTTATTAAGAATGTTGGTTTTGTCCTCATGTAAGTGTTTCTAATGTTTAACTTTGCAAAGAATTTCCGCTTCTTTAATTGAGCTTCCAATTTTTTTCTTTTCCAGGTTTGGCTCTCATATATATGAAGACACAAGTTTCACTTGCAACAATGAAATTTATTTATTGCATAGTCAAAGTTTTATTTACTTACACTTGTGAATATGTAATACTTTTATATATAGTAAAATTTGACCATTTTGTAATTTATATTTAATAGATGAAATTTCTATGTTATTTATATATAATATTCTGATTATTTGCTAAGTGATGGTTGTGAGGCATTATGAGTTGGTAGTATAACTTCAAGAAGCAGATATTAATTCCAGAATGAAACGACAACAATTTTTTGTTGTTGATTTCATTTTTTTTTTTCTTTTTGGTATTTTGCATGTGCGAGTTAGTCGCTAAATATGTAGCAATATGTGGTCAGTCGCTAAATTTAGTCTCCACCTCTACTTGGTCTCTTATCAGTTAGGCGTTGATGAGTTCTTACTGTAATCGTTCGTAAAGCTAAGCGACTAACCTCCAAATCGTTACGCCAAAATTTTTTGCGACTAGCCTTTAGGAACTAACCATAAATTGGTCTCGGCTGCAAGTAATTCAAGCTTATGCGACTGATTTACCGATTTTAGCGACTACTTTGATGGTCGCTAAATCCAGTTTTCTTGTAGTGAAAATCGAACCCCTAATTTGCAAACCCAGCAATAGTCTTGACGCTGGCTGACCACAAAACCTTCAAAGTTGATTCATGTACACTTCCCTCCTCCCAATTCACTATTAAAGAAGGCGGATTTGACATCCATTTGGTGAATTACTAGACTATGAATCGTGACCCAATGCTATCAAAGTCTAATGAGTAGCTATTCATTAGCAACCGAGCATAAGTGTCAAAATCCTCGATACCATATCTTTGCCTAAAACCTTGGACCACTAACCGGGCCTTATGTTTCAGTATGGTTCCATCGATCTTCCGTTTCCTTCACGAAAATCCACTTAGAACTAAAGTTTTGCATCCGGGAGGTAAATTAGCAAAAAATCAAGTATGATTTCCCATTATTGAATCCATTTCATCATTCAACCTCTTTTCGAAAAGCGAGAATCATGAGACTTCATAGCCTTATCAAACGTCCTAGGGATCCCTCTTCCATATTGTAACAATGAAATTTGAGTCACAATAGACTCCCTTGACCCTTCAACTAAAAATAGTTGAAAATACGGTCCAAAAGATTTCTCTTTCTAATTCTTTTACTTTTCTAATTTCAGGTGTGTTGTAGTATCATGATCATTGTTAATGTCATCACAACATTGGAACTAGTACTAGGTATCATGTCCTTTGGTTCTTGGAATCGATGAGAATCGAGTCTCATCAAATATTACATCCTCGACTCTATCACAGTATGGATAGAGACAAAATCATTTGGCTCAATGACATAAAACCTATAGGCTTTGCTATGTACCGCATAGCCTATAAATATGCAATCAATTCCTTTTCACCTAAAGTTTTCCTTTTGGGTTCCGTCAATTTGACAATTGCCCTACAACCCCCATACCTTAAGGTAATTGAGATTAGGCTTTTTCGTTACACCAAAGTTCATAAGGGTAGTCTTATTCCTCTTATTAGGAACTCGATTTAATATATAACATGCGGTTAAAATTGCATCACCCCAAAAACCGTCATTTAGACCGGAATTAGAAAGCATGGTGTTAACCATTCCTTTTAGAACCCTATTCTTCCTTTCCGCTATACCATACTTCGAGGTAAGTATGGGCGGTTGTTTCCATGAATTACACCAATGAAACTAAAATAGCTAGGATTATAGTATTCACCACCCCATATCCATCCGAAATCTTTTAACTTTTCATTAAGTTGAAGTTCCACTTCGGTCTTAAAAATCTTAAACTTTTCTAGTGCTTCATCTTTAGTAAATAATAAATATATGTAACAAAACCCTTGAATAATCATCAATAAAAGTCACAATATCTTTTTTTTATTTCCTAAAGAAGGTGAACTAAGTGAAAGTCACACAAGTCACTATGCACCAATTCAAGCAATACCGTGCTTGTCTAGTCACCTAGATAAAGGTTCTTTGTATCTTATTTAGCATGCATGTCTACACTTCCTAACGTGACAACAAAAAGAAGGTATTAAACCTAGCTTAGACATGTCACTCATAATATCAGATAGTTTACATGACATAAACGATTGTGCCATAGAGAAGAAACATCGACGCATGTAGATAGAACTAGTATCAATTGCATTATTAATACTAAATTTAAATATCCTATTACAATAAAATCCTTGTCCAACAAAAATACCACCCTTGGAAACAATAAACTTATCCGATTCAAATACAACTTTAAAACCAAATTTATTCAAAAGAACCCCGACACAAGATTCTTCCAACTTCCGGTACATAAACAACATCCCTGGAGAGTTAAAGTCTTTCCCGAGGTTAACAACAATTCTACTTGGCCTATGCCCTTAGCCTCTTCGTAGAATCATTCCCTCATATACAAGATTGGACCATCATCCAATTCTTCCAAAGACGACTTGAAGAAGTGCTTATTATTGCACACAATGTCTAGAGGCCCCCGAATCTATCCACCAAGAATCATCAACCTTGCACAAACATAATTTCGGAAATCATAGCCACAAAATTCATTTCTTCAATTACATTTTCATGTGCAACTTTTACATTGGTTTTGAACAACACTAGGTTGTCCATTCTTTGTCTTCTTCTTCTTAGAAGGACAATCCCTCTTGAGATGAGGTCCATTGCATACCCAACAAGTGAGGGTCTTCCTCTTCTTGTTTGCAAATTTGGTTTTAGAGTTGTTATTGTTGGATTTTTGGTCCCACTAGACCCACCAACCTCTACCATATTCACGGTAGACTTAGGAATACTAGGAGTAGTATCCTAAACCCCATCTTGAGCCCCGGATCCCTTCCTCAATACGAAGATGGGTTCCTAATTGCTCCATGGACATATCTTCCTTCCTATGTTTCAAGGAATGCTTAGTTTCTTTCCAAGAATGTGGTAATTTATCAATGATTGAGGCAACCGCAATAGCCTCATCCATCACCACACCATGTGATCTTATTTGGTTCAAAAATATGATGAACTTCATGAAATTTCTCTATAATAGGCCTATCATTAGTCATTTTAAATGAATTAAAATTACTAACAAGAAATTTCTTACTTGAAGCATCTTCCGAAATATACTTGGCCTCAAATGGAATCCCAAAGTTCCTTTTGCACTCTCCACATTTTGGTAAAGATCGAACAAAGGGTCGGTAAGGGAGTTGAGGATGTGACCCAGGCAAATGTAGTCATCATTCTCCCACTTTGTTCTCTTTCTTGTAGTCTCCACGGACTCTTCCTCTCCATCTTTCGGGAATGGTGGCATGGGTGTTGAAAGAACATACACCAGATTCAAAGTTGTCAACAAGAAGTGCATCTTCTTTTGCCATCTCCGATAACCCACCCCTCAAACTTGTCCAACTTTTGGAAGTTCATAGTCATGTCCTTGAGTGATTGAGCCATATCCAAAAAGAAAGAATTTAAACTAATAGATTGTTATATGTGTGATCAAACAAGAGAACCGGATATACCACTCCAAGGCACGGAAACTACGCTTTCCTATTAGTTAAATTTCGCCTCTCTAGGATCACCGGGTTAACACGAAATAACTAATGAGATACAATGGAGAAAAACAATTCACAAGATGATCTTCTATGTAAATCAACAAGAACTTTGAGTTTTTAGTTTGTGAAGAACACTAGGAGAGAAAATAGCAAGGTTTCTCTCAAGCAAAGCAAGTGTCTTAGAATGTGAAAAAAAAATGATTTTTTCTATCTCCACTCATAAGAATGACTAAGGTCATATATTCATATTCCCTCATAGATTAGAGCTGTTACACCCTTTAATCCCCTGATTAAGAATCATTAATCGTCATTAAAAGGATAACGTAAACAACACAACGGTTATAAACCGTCCACGCAAAATTTCACGCCCCAAGTCAGAATACACGTCGCGACTCGCGATAGGCGATCGCGAGTCTCGAGTGCGCGTGTCGCGACCGCGACCAACCTCCCGACTTGCCTCGATTGTTTCCACGTGATTTTGCGCATTCTAATCTGAGCATACTAGACCTCCTCCTCTTCTAGTATAGAATCATATGAGCTTATAAAACCCATTACCCTATAAATGTTCAACACTAGGTAGACTATCCACTAGAAATATACAATTAAAAAATAATTAACTCTGTTGAGTTATACTCCACTAATTATTAATGTCTATTTCTAGTTTTAATATATATTTCTAGTGGGTGGATTACCCATTGGATAGATTGTGTTTTTTCCATTTGTTTTTGCAAATGAAACTGTGATTGCTAATAAATATAGTAAAAAAACTTATATGGATTTAGTCCACTAAATTATTGTGGACTGATGTTAGGGTTTTCTATAGTGTTTTCCCCCTATATTTGAGCTAAAATGTGTATCGATGGTGCTCTTAGGAGCCATTTTATGCTAACTTTCTCCATCGAGTTGTGGTTTTCTGTTCTGTGTCTGATTGCAGGTTTTAGGGAGTTATCTCTCTATTTTCTACTATTATTTGACCATTATACTGGACTGGAGAGGTTTCATGCGGAGTTTCAAAGTCCCGAGGACACTTTCCGGGACCCTTGAGCAAAGAAGAATTGATGTCTTGGCGTTTAGAGCCAAGAAGGAAGATATGCACCACAGCCCGATTCCATCGGGCTCCACTCGCCCGATCGGGCGCTCATAAGGGAGTTAAGTTGTGTCGTTGCAGTCCCGATCGGCCGATGTCGCCCGGTCGTTATTTCGATGAGGAGCCCGATCGGGCAGTTAGGCCCGATTAGGCCTGGGCGTGAATTGGTGATGGGTTGTGCGCATCTGAGATCGCATCGGCCCGATGGCGTCGGGCGAGTCGACCCAATTTCATCGGGCGGTGGCGTTTTTGGCCTTTGTTGCTGCGTTTGAGCCCGATTTGATCGGGCTGGCTTGGCCCGATCGGGTGTCTGTTCCGTGCGTTCATTTAATGAGTTTCAGGCTACTTAGTATAAATAGAAAAGTTAGAACATCTTTTTTTTCATCTTTGTTTTAATCCTTATTCTCTCATAGTTTCTCTCAAGAACCCTAGTTTTACTACTTTTCATTGTGAATTCAAGATCAAACCTTTGGATTATTCGCAAGTTTAATATAATTCTTCAATTTGGTAATCCTCTTTATTGTTTTCTCTATTACCGATTAGATTAATTTCTTAGTTATTTGCAATAGTTCAAAGTATGAATTTTTACATGGAATTTGTTATTGTTTTCTCAAGCATGAGTGAGTAGTTTTATTTCTAGGATTGTGGGGATCTATGTATGCAATGAGGGATTGATAGATTAGTATAATTACCCTATATTTCAATTGTTTCCTGTGATTGAATCGTTCATGCTAGATTTATGAATTAGGTCTGATTTGTATTTCTATTATCGCAATATTGAATCTGCTTCGAGAGGAGAGATTTCATATAGGCTTTCAATCATTAGGCATAGTGATCCTTGACCATGCGAGAGCGGCTAGGTGATCTTTTGAGGGAGGTAATGTTCGAGAGAAATTACATGTGCCCTAGATAAATAGACTTATTGGGTGAATATTATTCGTCTCTGATTTCCCAAATTGTATGCATAGTGATCCATAGTCCTAGTTCTTTATTAATTGATTCTTACCTTCATATTTAGTTCTGTCATTTGCCTATTAGTTTAGTCACACACCCCTTTTCAACCGATTTAGTTAGTATAATATTAGAATTCGAGATACAATAATATAACTTTCTCCCCGTGGATTCGATCCGACTTCCCCGACTACTTGTTAGTGGAACTTAGGTTATTTTTGATAAGGTGATACGACTTTAGCTTGTCAAATTTTGGCGTCGTTGCTTGGGAGACGGTTTATTTTTATTTTGTCTCGAATTATAGTATTACACTAACGTCTACTCGAAGAACACCTGTTCTTTAGAGCATCTCACGTTTGTTTTAGTGTTTTGATGTATGAGTAGGGAAATTAAAATCCCCAAATCTCATTCCATTTGACCCGGAGATTGAAAAGACTGCTCGTAGACTCAAAAAGACAACTAAGCAAACCAAGTTGTCTGCAGGGACACCTTCCCAAAAGACACCTTCTCCACCATCTTCACCACAACAAGAATTCCCTGCCTCACCTATTACTGCTAGAATGGGTGACGAAGCTAAACCGACCTTCAGAGACTATGCACAACCATCTCCCGATAATGTGCCCACTGGGGTACGGTTGCCTACTATTCTTGCTTTTCAAACTTTGAAATAAAGTCTCGTGTTCGAATATGGTTCAATAAATCGGTTGCTAGGTTACCATCCGAAGACCCAAATCAGCATCTGCAGCATGTTTTTACAATGTTGTGCTACTCGAAGCAAGCCGGTGTTACTGGCGATGAGATGAAACTCATCTTATTTGGTTTTTCTCTCGCGCGACAAAGCTCTATTTTGGTATAATAAGCTGCCTTCCACCATCACCACCTGGGCAGAGCTCTCAAAGATTTTTCTCATCAAGTGGTACCCTTACCAAAAGACTGCAGATTTGCGTCATGCCATAATAACTTTCACCCAAGATCCTGGAGAGTCACTATATAAAGCTTGGGGAAAGATTCAAAGATCTGCAGCGCGTCTTTGTCCCCATCATGGTTTTGACAAGTGGTATCTCTGCCACATTTTCACACTAGAGTTGATGTAGATACGAGACGGGTAAGTGATGGAGCTGCTTGGTGGGTTTCTTCATGGATAAAGCCAGTAGACGAAGGGTCTGAACTCCGAGAAACTCGCTTCTAACCAAGCGTCTACTATTCGTTCTTCTATGACAAAGGGAGGCAAACATGATGTTGAAGCCATTTCTTTTCCGATCGGGACAACTAGCCGCTCTTCACCGAAGATTGATTCTTTGAAGTTAGGTAACAATTCCTCCCCTCACATGAGTGTCAATGCTATGGCTAGTGTTTGGTCACAATGCTTTCATCCGTGACGCTAGTGGGATAACTGGACATAACTCTCAAGAGTGCCCCCGCTCTTTCACATTCTAGTGAGCCAAGTGCACGCATTACGGTCACCACATAAGCCTCAGTTCGATCCCTACTCCAATACCTATAATCCGGGATGAGAGATCATCTAAATCTCGTCAGATAGAGTAATAATGTGATGAATCCGCAACAACAACATTATCCACAAAGATCATCAACAACAACAATATCAACCACAAGCTCCTCCCCGGATATCGAGAACTCGGTTCAAAAGATCAATCTACACCTCCTTCGCACCCGGCTATTGCCGAACTCAAAAGTCTAATGTTGCAGATGCAAAGGTATTATTTCCTTTCAAGCAGATACCAGGTCTCAATTTGAGCCTCGCATGCTTAGAATAAGCTGCAAGGGACACATAATAAGATGTTGGAGTCACAAATAGCTCACCCGGCTAGTTCCTCTCGCTAATAAAGCCATCCGGGTCATTGCCTTTGCAACCAATGCAACCTAGGGACACCGCCAATGCTATCACCCTTCGCAATGGAGTGCAATCGATGCTCCAGCAATGTTAGAGGTGGAATCACCAAGTGCTAAGAAACCACAAGAAGTGCTCGAGGATGCCGAACCTCGGGCAGAGCAAGAAGCCTGCAGACAAGACTATGGAGGTGACTAAGGAGAAAACCGTGCCTCCCGGTGATCAAGCTACCATTCCCGAGCGGATGCTCAAGAAGAAGCTCGACCACCGCATGGTAAGTTTTTAGAGGTGGTAAAGAATTTGCGGTGCAACAGTCCTTTTACCGAATTATTAAATCAAGTGCCTACTTATTCTAAATTTTTGAAAGAACTGTTGATGAGGAAGCGGACTCTCCAATGAGGTGGAGACTGTGGCTTTTACTGCTGAATGCGGTGCTCTTTTTTACAAAACCAGTCTCCACCTAAATTGAAAGATCCAGGAGTTTTTCCATCCCCTTGTCACATTGGCACCATATTTATCGACAAAGCTTTATGTGATTTGGGTGCCGAGTGTAAGTGTCATGCCTTTTTCCATCCGTAAGCTTAATCGAACATGGGTGAATTAAAATGTACTACCATTACTCGCAAATGGCTAACCGTTTCGCGAAATATCCCCTAGGTATATTAGAGGACGTTCCTCGTTAGAGTCGGTAAATTCTTTATCCCCGTGGACTTTGTAATATTAGACATGGCCGAAGACACTCAAACACCCATTATCCTTGGGAGACCTTTCCTCCATACCGATGGGGTAGTGATAGATGTTAAGAGTGGAAACTGACACTGATCGTGGGGGATGATAAGGTCATGTTTAGCCTAAACAATGCACCTAAAATCCCAATGCTAGAGGAATCATGTTATAGTGTTGATGTTATAGATGAACCGGTCCATGATTGCATGCCTCATTCCCCCTCCCATGTTACTTCAAATGATGTGCTTGTCTTAGAGTCTATTGCAGGTGATGAGCATTTTATAACGGTCTTCCGGACTCACAAAAAGACCATTGGCTATAGCACCGATGACTTGACAGGAATAAGCCCCGACCACAATGAGCACCGCATTCATCTACATGAGGGCCACCACACTAGCATTACGGTCCGACGTGGGTTGCAAGAGGTGGTACAACATGTGGCTACTAAACTGCGTTCGATCCGGGCGATGGGCGGCCGATGTCCATGTCCCTTTCCTTTCCCCTTGTTGCAATGAGGCCATTGCCAAGTTCACTTGGGGGAGGACTTCCCGTAAGTATTAGTATTATTTTTCTTTTTGTTTTTATCGCTTTTTTAGGATAGTTAAGGTAGGTTAATTGCTTTGAAAAATGAAAAAATCACAAAAAAATGAAATATTCTTTGAAAAAACACAAAAATACGAGTTGAATATGAATAGATTGATTGCTTCCCCGTGCCCCGAACTTTGTTCAAAACGATTTTTACTCATTATACCGGATAGTTGGGCATTTGTGATTGAGATGTTGTGATGTGATCTCCGATTGCCTTGATCTTGAATGAATTTTGATGATAAAGTGCCTATTTTAACTGCATGCTTGAATTGGTTAGATTGTGAGGATTCATTACCGGCCATCGGATTTATCTCTTATATCCGGTCTATTCCCGTGTGTTAGTTCCTCGTAGCATTCTTATCTTGGTTTTGGCATTGTACTCGTTGAGTTCCCGGTGACTTTAGGCATGTCTTGTGATAGAGGCGTTCATTTGTTTAATCTTTTAAGCCCTCGGAGTTGTTTAATGAATCGATTTTCCCCCTAGCCCCGTTGAGCCTAATGACTTCTTTTTGGATCTATATTAAGCCACATTATACACCTTGAGCCTTTACATTGACTATTGTCCCAAGCCTAGCTTGGGAGCATTTGTTGAGTTAATAGCATATTGTGTGGTTGATTCCGTAGGGGTGGTTGGAAAATAATGATATGTTTGTACAAAGAAAAGAAAGAAAAAGAAAAATAAAGTGAAAAAAAAATGATAGTGAAAAATCTGAAAAATTTCTATGATCTTTACTCATTAACATTCAAAAGTGTTGGAAATTATGTTGAAAGAGACAATTATTGGTTGGTTCGTGAAATTTCAAGGGTTGGTTATTATCTTGGTTATGTTGTTGATGCCATGGGAGTTGTTTCGACCACACCTAGTCCTACTAGTGTTTTTTGCTCCTCTTTCCCGGCTTTTCCACCACATTCCCTAAATAATTTCCGTACCTTTACCCGAGCCCCATTACAACCCTAAGAAAGACCTTTTGAGCACATGTTTGATTGGTTATTGGAATAATACTGAGTCAATATGCCAAAGTTGAAGATTAAGTTTGTTATTTGAGTCGACTCGATTAGGATGAGCGATATTATACCTTTCTAAACACATGAGAGTGTGAGTGGGAAGGGCTATTATGGTTGGGTTGGTGAGCGATCGGGCACATATTTTGCCTGCCACAAAATTGAGAGGAGTGACACCTTGGTGAGCACCTTTTCAAGATTCGCATGATATGTAAGGCAGTTGCATTTGATGGTTTGCTTAAGTGATTGGTAGTCAGGTGATCCGAGCAACCGAACTTGAATTTTGCTTGCTAGAACGATTTTAAGTTGGAAATAATTGAGTTTAAAATTTTCTATCTGGGGGTGAAGCAATCCTATTCTTATTCATGTTGTGCTTTGCTTGAGGACAAGCAAAGGTTTAGCTTGGGGGAGTTTGATGTTATGGTTTTATATAGTGTTTTTCCCCTATATTTGAGCTAAAATGTGTATCAATGGTGCTCTTAGGAGCCATTTTATGCTAACTTTCTCCATCGAGTTGTGGTTTTACGTTCCGTGTCTCGATTGCGGGTTTTAGGAGTTATCTCTCTATTTTCTACTATTATTTGACCATTATAATTTGATCGAGAGGTTTCATGCGGAGTTTCAAAGTCCCGAGGACACTTTCCGGGACCCTTGAGCAAAGAAGAATTGATGTCTTGGCGTTTAGAGCCAAGAAGGAAGATATGCACCACGGCCCCGATTCCATCGGGCTCCACTCGCCCGATCGGGGCTCATAAGGGAGTTAAGTTGTGTCGTTGCTGGCCCGATTGGGCGATGTCGTCCGGTCGTTATTTCGGTGAGGAGCCCGCTCGGGCAGCTTGATCCGATTGCATCGGGCGTGATTTGGTGATGGGTTGTGCGCATGCTGAGATCGCGCCGGCCCGATGGCGTCGGGCGAGTCGACCCAATTTCATCGGGCGGTGGCGTTTTGGCCTCTGTTGCTGCGTTTGAGCCCGATTTGATCGGGCCGGCTTGGCCCGATCGGGCGTCCGTTCCGCGCTCATTTAATGAGTTTCAGTGCTACTTAGTATAAATAGAAAAGTTATAACATCTTTTTTTCATCTTTGTTTTAATCCTTATTCTCTCATAGTTTCTCTCAAGAACCCTAGTTTTACTACTTTTCATTGTGAATTCAAGATCAAACCTTTGGATTATTCGCAAGTTTAATATAATTCTTCAATTTGGTAATCCTCTTTTATTGTTTTCTCTATTATTGATTAGATTAATTTCTTAGTTATTTGCAATAGTTCAAAGTATGAATTTTTACATGGAATTTGTTATTGTTTTCTCAAGCATGAGTGAGTAGTTTTATTTCTAGGATTGTGGGGATCTATGTATGCAATGAGGGATTGATAGATTAGTATAATTACCCTATATTTCAATTGTTTCCCGTGATTGAATCGTTCATGCTAGATTTATGAATTAGGCCCCGATTTGTATTTCTATTATCGCAATATTGAATCTGCTTCGAGAGGAGAGATTTCGTATAGGCTTTCAATCATTAGGCATAGTGATCCTTGACCATGCGAGAGCGGCTAGGTGATCTTTGAGGGAGGTAATGTTCGAGAGAAATTACATGTGCCCTAGATAAATTGACTTACTGGGTGAATATTATTCGTCTCTGATTTCCCAAATTGTATGCATAGTGATCCATAGTCCTAGTTCTTTATTAATTGATTCTTACCTTCATATTTAGTTCGTCATTTTGCCTATTAGTTTAGTCACACACCCCCTTTTCAACTCGATTTAGTTAGTATAATATTAGAATTCATATACAATAATATAACTTTCTCCCTGTGGATTCGATCCTGACTTCCCTGACTACTTGTTAGTGGACCTTAGGTTATTTTTGATAAGGTGATACAACTTTAGCCTGTCATGGACCTAATGCTAATTCATGTTATTTATGAAAAAAAGGATCACTATATAAAAATATATATATATATATAAAATGAATAGATATAAATTATGAAGTTTGACTATGGAAAAAAAAAGGTTACTATGTCACAAAGTGAAAATTTCATCATGATAAACTAATGTGAGAAAGAGTTACTATATTAAAAAAAACAGTCACTATGGTAGATAGTAACTGTATAGTGTATCTTAAAATTTGAAAAGGTCACTATATGGAAAAAAAAAGGGTCACTATGTTAAATAAGTGGTTTTGATCCACAATAATATTATTGTGGATCAGGTCCATGCAAGACTAACTCATAAATATATGAATTGAGATTCATCAATGAGCTTATTAATTAATGTTCACTAGATTCAACTTCAAACTAAAATCTATTAGTAAGTGATATGTCTACCACAAGAAGAGAGTATTTTCTAAAGTTTACTAATGAACCTTTAATTGCATAGTATAACTTATATCATCTTGTAATAATTTTTAAACCAAAATATTGTTACTAGATTATTGCTTTTTTTTAATTCACTTATAATATACAAATTGGAATTTGTAAATGAGCACATAAGTTATAGGTTCATGATTAATGAATGAACCTAATGTGAAAATTAAACCTAATGTAAATATTAATTTTAAATAATTTTTTTGATAATATATTTAAATAAAATTAAATATTAATGTAAGTTACACGTTCGTCAATGAAATCTCAATCGTACCCCTTGGTATTGTTGCTTGAGATTTTTTACAACTTGTAGCTAATTTCTTTTCTCTTTACCCTTATCAACACAAGGTAATGTATAGTATTTGAGGGATTTAGAGACTTATTGTGAAAAGAATAAGCTCTGATAGTTTAAGCAAAGACATTAGTTTGTTTTTTTTTTTTTTTTTACAGGGACATTAGTTTGTTGATTACTTCTAATTATATTTTTTTTGCAAAAAATAAAGGTTAATTGACCAACCTACATAGAGGGACCACCATATATGTAATGTGATATTAGCTGGTATCAATTTCATAAGATAATATGTTCGTTGAAATTTTATAATTGAGAATTATTGTGATATCAAAACACGTTACCGTGCTTCTTAACTATTGGTCTATCGCCACTTACTCAGACGTCTCTATGCTTCATAGACAAACTCAATCACTTCAAATCATATAAAACTGAATATTGTACAAGTGTACTAAATTTAATGTTATAGCGAAGTTCCATAATCCATAGTACCATATATAGTTGTAAAACTAGCAAAGAAGTTCCAAAACATAGTGACTACTGAGATGGGAGTGTAGGAATTTAGATGCTTAACGCGAAAAACGAAAGATCATATACTCAAACATCTAACACCAAGATCTTCGCATAAATTAACATGAATCTATTAAGAGTATAGAATATACCTCTTGATGCGTGAATTCCTCTTACACCACAAACCTTCTAGTGGAGATCCCTTAGAACGTCAAACGTCGTTCCTCTAGTGTTGGTCCACGAACAACCATTGGATCACCACGTATGCTAGTACGGAAGAGAGAAGAACCCCCTTGCTTTTGAGGTGTGTGATAGCCGAATGGGTAAAGAAGAGCAAAGAGAAAAATCAGATTTTCCTCTCCAAAGATGATGTAATAATCTATCTACTTTGTAACCCCCATATCTTTATATAAGGTGGTTACAAAGAGATGTTTCATGAGGCTTTATTTGCCTAATAATGTCACACAGAATGAGTCTAATAAACTCATGAGTTACAACTTATCCCACAAATCTAAAACCCGCCCAACCCATTTCACAAATGGATTTGGGTAATATCCAAGGGTTGTCACATTGTGTGACCTCATAGGACCCAATATATATTAGTAGTTAGACCAATTATACTAGCCCAACAAACTGCAATTAGCTTCTAGCAAAAACGTCAGTGGTCACTTAATATTATTGAATATATTATCTCCATAATTTGTCCATATACATTTAGTTTGTTACACTTGATCGAGGATAAAATTCTTTTCAATCTCCCACTTGTCTAAGAACAAGTGTGTAACCTTCAAACTCCTTAAATCGCTTAATGTCTAACTTGATGACATGGTAACATCATATGTAAACCATACCAATATTCAAGTTGTTTCTTGAAATCCGAGTTCGAACTGTCGAAACAAACGATTAACTCCTTATTCTATTTGAGCACGGCCATGCATTTTCAGTTTTCTCGCTCTTCAAGAGGCCAAGACACCAATACTAACTCTTAGGAGGACTTTATCCAGTCTTGTATAACCAAAACTCCCACTCAATTCGTGGCAGTTCCGACCACTGCCTTTATAGCCTCCTTTTATGGCACGACGTTTTGCAGTGTCAAAAACATACTAATCCTTATGTAAGAATAGTGTCATACTCATGTCAAAGGAGTCCACTAAATATATTAATGAGATTCTCATAAACCTTTTAGAGAACTCCCACTAGGTCTGCCCAACGTGTATCAACTATACACGCCTATGCAAATGACTAGACATATCTATGTCCCCATAGCCCATGAAACCGCGCTATCAATCAACTTGCAATCTAGTCCATGGTACTCAATCATTTACGTTCAACTTTAATGATTCGAACTAGGGACCAAGGTATATTATAACTCCTGTTCACTGGATAGGGTTTCATTTGTCAAATCACGTATTTGACAATCCTATCAAACGTTATAAAATACTTTGAACGTTTTATTTAATACTAAACCAATATTAAATAAGAACATAACCTTTTATTGATAAATATAACCAAACATATCACAAGAGTAACTACAATCGTGAACTAATTAAAAAGTAAATAGTACACAATCAAAACCACTCTCCTACATGCTTAAGCCCTATAGCCCTAGTATGACTCTCATGCTTAGGCCGAGGCAATAGTTTAGTCAAAGGATCAGCGACATTGCTATCCGTATGAACTTTGCTAACTATTTCATTTGTTTCTCTCAACGATTTCTCGAATGAGATGAAACTTCCTAAGTACATGTTTACACCTTTGATGTGATCTTGGTTCCTTAGATCGAGCTATGGCACTATTGTTATCACAATGTAAAACAATACCATCTCCAACACTAGGCACTACTCCTAGCTCCAGAATGAACTTCTTCATCCAAACAGCCTTCCTTTGCCGTGCACCGCCGCAAAGAATGTACTCGCCTTCGCCGTAGAATCCGCGACACCGCTTTGCTTTGAACTTTTCCACCTCATTGCCCCTCCATTTAGACAAAAGATGAAACCGGATTGGGATCGGAAATCATCTTTGTCAGTTTGGAAGCTCGCATCCGTGTAACCCTTAACAATTAACTTACTTTCACCTCCATACACTAAGAAATTATCCTTAGTCCTTCTTAAGTACTTTAGGATATTCTTAGCTCCACTCCAGCGCGCACCGGATTTGATTGGAATCTCGCTACACATGCTCAAGGCATATGAAACATCCGGGCGAGTACAAATCATGGAGTACATAATGGACCCTATAGCCGACGCATAAGGAACATTACTCATTCGCTAATCTCATCAGTCTACAAGGACAATGAGTCTTTCTAAGCGACACACCATGTCGCATGGGTAGAAAACCCGTAATCCCCCGTAAATTTATGGATTTTATAAATATATTTTAATATATAGTTATTTATTTTACAATATATTTTAGTATTTTAATGATTTATTTCTTCAAAGGTCGACTATTTGAAAGTCAAAGGAATTATTTTAATGATTTATGCAAGTCAAATATTTTATTAAAGTCATGCTTTGAAAAGTATTTGAAATGTTTGAAATACTTTTGGATTTGGAAAAAGGACTCTTAGATGGGTTTAAGGAACCCAAACACTCTTAGGCTTGGAAAATGATTTATAATTCAAGCCCAATTACCTCTTCCTAAGCCCACAAGGGGAAATCTATATAAACCCCATAAACCCCTAATTTTTCCCACATAAGTTATTTCCTCTCTTCTCCTTTCCTCCCAATTTTTCGGCCCTACTCATTATTTTTCTCTCTCCTTTTCTTTTCTTCCTTCTTCTTTTCCCCTTCGGTTTTCTCTTCTTCCGATCGGCCGCTAGGTTCCGGCCACCACCACCGCCCGTCGTGGCGCCGCCGCCTTTTCCTTCCTCCACCGGCGTGTGGTGTGTTGTCCTCCTTCTTGCTTTGGTTTGATTTCTTTTCTTCCTCCTCAAGTTTTATTCAAAGTTTATATTTTTAAGTTTTGTTTTAATTTGTTTATGTTTAAAAGTTATAGTTTGATGATTTAATATTGAATCTAAGTTATATAATATATGTATTGAAGAAATAAAATTCAGATTTGCATATTAGGTTTGAAATGGATTTTTAATTATCAAAGCATGAATTTTTAGGTTTTAAAGGTTGGAAAATCATAGTAGTATATTATAGTTTATGAAATTGATTATTCTTATGATTTGAAATATGTTTAAGCATGTTTAAAAAGAGTTTTAATATGTTATGTGTTGCTAGAAATTTAAAAAAGAGTGTTGATGTTGGAGTTTATGATTTTAAAACATGAGTTTTGAGAGTTTTTGACAACTATTATAGTAGTACTATACTAGGGGGCTTTAATACTTAAGTTTTATTGATGGGAAAGGTTTTTAAACACTTTTAAGAATGGTTTAAAGTATTTTATTATTGCTGTAAATTCATAAGGGATTGATCTTGGATTTATATTGGTTGTTTTAGGCGGAGAATATTCTTTAGGCGACTTTTAAGCTTGTTAAAGTAGCCTCGACTTTTGTCTACACAAGGTACATACATACCTATGTGTTGATTGCATTAGTATCATGATTTTAAGGATGACAATTATGTAGTATCATGTATAGGAACTATGTTGAGTTCATATATGATTTCCTTTATGTTGGATTTGCATGTTTTATGTCGTTGTGTGAAACATGTTGACTATGAGATTCATATTATGTTTGTATGGAAGATCGATGCAAGCATATGGTTGGGAACTTTATTTTATTAATTAACATGGGGGATCATGATTGATCATTTGTTCCTTTTGAGTATTTCACTGCTTTATAAGGACCGAGGGCCTTATTTGGTAAGTTGATATTTTATACTTATGAAAGGTATTTGGTTGTTGGCTAGGTTCAATAAATAAGAAAGATTGAATTAAAGTTGGAATTAATCTTGGGTTGTTAAGTTGTATGATCACTTTTCTAATCCTAAGATAAAAAGAAAGTTGTGATTGTTTGTTGATTTTGCTATTTGTGTTGCTTGTGAGTCATATTAAGTAATAACCGGTAAATCATGTAAAGTGAAATCGGATAGCAATAACTTTAGACTGGTGCACGTCTAAAGTGTTGGACAAATAGGAGTTGGGGTACATGGTGAGCGTGCCATGGCTATTTTTGGGGCCGGATTGATCACCGTGTCCTATTTTATATTTAAAAGGTTCCTCGATAAGTCGATATCGTAGGTCATGGGAATACGGAGTCGCGTCCGTATTCCTTCTTCCAAAGGGAAGGCCGGTTTTAGTTAGACAACTCGGTCCATTGACTATTCCATTTAAAGTAATAAGAATGTTGTTAAAGTTTAGTTCAAGAAAAGTTATCTCGCAAGTTATTATGTTATTATTTATTCTTGCTTACTATTTATTAGTATCATGTTAAGATTGTTTATTTATTTAGTATGTAGTACTCAGCTTTGCCGATTACGTGCTTTTGTTTGTGTATGTTGCTCATGGCTATGCCTTATTGATCCTATGATGACCCATTTTGGTGAGCAAGCCTCTAGGGATCAATAGTGCATTGTCCCTCTACAGTGCTCGCAGATGATGCATCATTGGGTTCGGGATTGGAGAGCTTGTGTAGTTTATTTATAATACTTTTGAGTTATACTTTTCGTAGTTGGTGTTGGTTTTAAGTCGACTTTGACTTTTGTTGGTTTGACTTTTGGAGTTGACTTTGTTGTTGACTAATTTTATTTATAAAGATTATTAGTATGTTTTCCGCCGCAAAATTCCGAATAAGCCGGTACGTTTTCACACGGGCGATAATACTTTGATAATTCTCTATATTTTATATTAAAAAAGGTGTTTTAGAAAAGAGAGAATTGTCGGGGTGTTACAAAACCTCTTCTAGAGTATTCCATATTGAACTTAGTAACGATCTTATGTTTATAAGTCAGTTGGCTAAGTCCAATCATCCTCTTAGACCTATCCCTATAGATCTTGATCCCCAAAATGTACTCGGCGTTTCCAAGGTCTTTTATCGAGAAACAACTCTTCAACCATTCCTCGATCGACTCAAGCATGGGAATATCGCTTCTATGAGAAGTATATCATCTACATACAAGACCAAGAAGACTATGTTACTCCCACTTTCCTTCTTGTAAACACAAGACTCTTCTCCATTTTTGAGAAAAACCAAACTGTTTGATTGCCTCATCAAAACGAAGATTCCAACTCCGGATGCTTACTTCAATCCATAAATGGACTTTTGAAGCTTACATACCCTCCTATGATATTTTGGATCCACAAAACCTTCCGGTTGTGTCATATACACATCCTCTTTCAAGAACCCATTCAAGAAAGCGGTTTTGACATCCATTTGTCAAATCTCATAATCATAAAAGGCAACGATCGCTAGGAGTATCCAAATGGACTTAAGCATTGCTACCGGTGAAAAGGTTTCGTCATAGTCTATACCATGAACTTGCTTGAATCTTTTGCAACCAACCTTGCTTTGTAAATCAATGTTACCATCCTTGTCTGCTTTCACTTTGAAAACCCATTTGCAACCAATAGGTGTAACCCCATCGGGTAAATCCATCAAGTCCCATACTTGATTTTCAAGACATAGATGCCATTTCGGACCTCATGGCTTCAAGCCAATTTTCGGAGTCTTCACTCATCAAAGCTTGCTTGTAAGTAGTAGGTTCCTCAAATTCTAAAATCATTTTTTACGGAACTTTCGGTTAACAAAAAACAACAAACTTTTTGTTTGGTATTCTTCGTCTACTAGTCCTACGAGGGATGCAACAGAGAGAAATTTTCTTCTCAACAATTTGAGAATTTTCGCACGAATTAGATTCGAGCGGGACAAGAGGAGGTTCGTGTACAGGATGCACGTCCTCCAACACTTGGTCAAGCATGGGAGAAGATTCCTCCATTCGGGAGGAACTACTTCAAGCTCCACAACTGGCACTTGTGCTTCCGACTCTAACATAGGTTGAATTATGTCCATTTGTTGCTTTTCTCGAACTTCTTCGAGAAATATATTACTCCCACTTGCCTTTTTGGAAATAAAATCTTTTTTCAAAAAGATACCACGACGAGCAACAAACACTTTACCCTCGCTCGATGGTAGAAGTAATAGCCCTTGGTTTCTTTGGGATAACCCATAAAGAAACACTTATCCGATTTAGGGGCGAGTTTATCCGAAAGTAAACGTTTTACATAAACCTCACAACCCCAAATACGTAGAAAAGACAAGCTTGGAACTTTTCCACACCATGTCTCATATGGTGTATTTTCTACCGCTTTGATGGAGTTCTATTAAGTGCGAGTAGCAACTTTGAGAGCATTTCCCAAGGAGATTGGTAGATCAAAGAAAACTCATCATAGACCGAACCATATCAAGTAGAGTTTGGTTCCTCCTTTCGGATACACCATTCAACCGAGGTGTTCCAGAGGAGTGAGTCAGGAAAGAATTCCACAACTCTTCAAGTGATCACTAAACTCTTGGCTCAAATATTCACCACCACGATCGAATCGTAGTGCTTGATTGTTTTGCCTAGCCGGTTTTGGACTTCATTCTGAAATTCTTTGAACTTTTCAAATGATTTCGACTTATGCTTCATTAAATAGACATATCCATATCTACTTAAATCGTCGCAAAAAGTAATGAAGTACCCAAACCCTCCCCTAGCTTTGGTGCTCAGGATGTATTAGGTCCAATAGATCACCGGCCCTTTCACCCTTTCCAAAGAAAAGGTGACTTTGTCATTTTACCCATTAAACATGATTCACACACATCAAATGGCTCAAAGGATGTTAGAAATCCATCTTTATGTAACTTCCGATTAGCGTTTCGCATTTATATATCCTAAACGACAATGCCATAATTAAGTAGGATTAGTATCGCTCGATCTATGTTTTCTGCTGTCTATGTTAAGGACATCTTTGTCTAAGTCTAGGAAATATAAACCATTAGACCTTTTAGCAAAGGGCATAAAACATTGAATTCAAATAAATAGAGAAACAACCTTTCTCAATTGTAAATGAAAATCCTTCATTATCCAAAACAGAATAGAAATAATGTTTTTGGTAATAGCAGAACATAATAACAGCTTATTAAGCTCTAATATTAAACCGAAGGCAAAGGTAAACTATAAGTCCCAACCGCAATGTAACCCAACTCTTACACCATTTCCAACGCGCAGCCTCTACCTCCCCTACTCCTTCTTAGTCCCCGCACATTTGAAATAATGTGAGAAACACAACCGGTATCAAATACCCAAGAAGTAGATGTTGCTAAATTAATGTTAATGACATAGATACCTGAAGAAGAAGCCCGGACTTCTTATCCTTCGTATACTTCGGGCAGCTTACGCTTCCAATGACCCATTTGATCACAATAGAAGCACTCGGCATTCGAGGCTACCTTTGGCTTTGGTTTTGCCTTTGCCCGTGGCTTATCGCAGTCTTAGTGGCAACTTGCTTGCCCTTGTCTTGCTTTTTCTTGCCACATCATTCCTTCTTAAAACCCTTTCCCTTTTGAACCATAAGAACTTCCTTCTTAGGTGCAACAGAGATGTTTTGCTCGACAGCCATGAGCATCCCATGTAACTCAACAAGGGTTTTCGACACCCCATTCATATTGAAGTTCAACCTATACCGGTTGAATCCTTCATGAAGTGAGTGCAAAGATGATGTCGTAGACAACTCTTGGCTATAAGGAAAGCCCAACCTCTCCATTGCCTCGATATAACCAATCATTTCGAAGACATGAGTGGCAACCGGCTTGCCTTCGACTAACGCACACCCAGAATAGCCTTGTGAGTCTCATACCTCTCTATCCGAGCTTGTTGTTGAAACATGGTTTTCAACTGTTGGATAATATTGTAGGCATCCAAGCTTGCAAACCTCTTTTGAAGGCTTGGTTCCATAGCCGCGAGCATAAGGCAAGTAACAATTACCGACCTTTCCGCAACGGCCTTATGGGCCGCCTTTTCGACTTCAAGAGAGGTGGTTGTTAAAACCGGGATCGAGGTTTCAAGAACATCCTTTCGACCTTCGGATCTAAGAACAATTCTTAGATTCCTTTCCCAATCAAGGAAGTTGTTCCCGCTCAACTTATCCTTCTCAAGGATTGAACGTAAGTTAAAAGGTGAATTATTGTTGTTACCAGACATGACAAACTACATTGAAGATGCAAAAGTAATAAGTATGTTTATCATAATAGCTTTTAACAAATTTTAAACACTTTAAAATAAAAGCTATGCACTTGATCAATTTTCAAAGTGTCCCCTTTTTTTTTTTTTTGAATCAAGTGATTCTAAGATCCTATCAAACATAATTTATAAGTGGACTTTGGCCTCAACTTAAAACCAAGTTTAAAAGGTAAGTAAACGCCTTTACTAATTACAACAATGGTAATTCTTAGTTGATGGGTGATTGCTAAGGTGATTAAAGCTCCCAGGTAAGGAAGTTACCCACAACGTTGGGGAGAGCCTTCCTAATTCTAGATAGAACTTGTCACCCAACCACAAAAACCCAATCCTTTGCTTCAAAATCCAAAACCGTTTTGATGATTTTGTTGGGCCAAACCAAACTAAACATGCAAATTTCTGAAATTTACTCTACTTACCCCAAGATTGGAAGTAACACTCGCTTTAATCGGCGTAACCTATTACTAACGATCAAGGTTTTAGTAGATGTTTATTTGGAATAGCAATTACCCAAGATAGCTTTAGGGACCTAAGTAAATTATTATGTGATTTAATTACTAGTGAACTCATTGGAAAAATAAATCACATGCATAATAAAACTTAGAAAGCATTCAAAAGCAATATTGAAATGCATAAAATAATATGTGATTCTAGTATGGCCCCTAACCCTTAAGACTACTCTTTAAGGCCTCCATTCTTGAATCACCATGGATCTCCATCCTTGTGCTTCATGGGATAAGATTGAATCACCATTCTTCTTATTACAACTTGAATAATCATTTATGGAATTTTAAACTAAAAATTACAAAAATACCAACGATGCACAGATCGTATTTAGATTACAAAAATACATTAACGATACGCAGATCGTATTTTCTATCCAAGTTTGGGTCATACTAGTCACCGCATGCATTCATAATATCATATATATAAAACATGCATTTTAATCAACTATTAAAATAAATTATTATGCTTTAACAACTTTAAAACATAATAACACCATCTAGATTTAATCTCATATTAAATCAAATGGTTAGTACCTTAAGACAAATTTTAATCATATTAGAATTTATCTCCCAAGGGCTTTAAAATATTAATCTAACATATTTAATCAACTATTGAATTTAAAGAAAAATACATAAGTACTTTTAGGCACCACATATATTTTAATCATATTAAAAATATAAACATAACATGATATTCAATCACATATACTAGCATGAAAGAATTGATCAACTTATTAAAACTAACATCCTAACATAAAATTAAATATCATAAAATGAACTCCCAACATAATTTTAATTCTTTTAAGCATTAGCATAATAGGATACCAAGCATAAAAGCTACTTAATATGCATTAAGGGAAAAAAACGGATTTAAACGTTTTAATCCGTTGAAAACAAGAACCATGCGTTACGACCAGAGAGCAGGGTCGCACCCCGCGATCAGGGTCGCAACCCGCGACCAGGGTGGCACCCAGCGACCAGGCCCTGCCTCCGTTTTTCGATCTCAATTCAGGGAATTTTAATCGATAAATGCATGCTTTTCTTTATACATTAAAACACTTTTACGCATAAATAAATCATACTTGGCCTCAAATTCAAAAATTTATGCCACTAAATTATACATAATCATATTACGCATAAAAACAAAGCGCGCAATTCATGAATCATACATATATATATCATAGTCTAATTAACAACTTAATTAAAACATGAAACAATATAACAATTATATATATATATATATATATATATATATATGTAGTGAAAAATGTATAAACAACTTTTATACTCCTACAAGATTAAAATCAAATTTTAACCATGCAAAAAATATCCTCATGCTAATACCCTCCCCTAAAGGAATTAAAATATGAAGGAAAACATGCATCAACATGATCATATTAATCTATGGAATAGGCTAAATGATACCACTGTAGGAATTTAGATGCTTAATGCGGAAAACGAGTATCATATACTCAAACATCTAACACCAAGATCTTTGCATAAATTAACATGAATCTATTAAGAGTATAGAATATACCTCTTGATGCGTGAATTCCTCTTACACCACAAGCGTTCTAGTGGAGATCCTTTAGAATGTCAAACGTCGTTCCTCTAGTATTGGTCCACGAACAACCCTTGGATCACCACGTATGCTAGTACGGAAGAGAGAAGAACTCCCTTGCTTTTGAGGTGTGTGATAGCCGAATGGGGAAAGAAGAGCAAAGAGAAAAATCAGATTTTCCTCCCCAAAGATGATGTAATAATCTATCTACTTTGTAACCCCCATATTTTTATATAAGGTGGTTACAAATAGATGTTTCATGAGGCTTTATTTGCCTCATAATGTCACACATTATGAGTCTAATAAACTCATGAGTTACAACTTATCCTACTCATTTAAAAACCATCCAACCCATTTCACAAATGGATTTGGGTAATATCCAAGGGTTGTCACATTGTGTGACCTCATAAGACCTAATATATATTAGTAGTTGGACCAATTATACTAGCCCAACAAACTGCAATTAGCTTCTAACAAGACGTTGCGATCACCTAATATTATTGAATATATTATCTTTATAATTTGTCCATATACATTTAGTTTGTTACACTTGATCGAGGACAAAATCCTTCATGGAGTGTCTCACAATCACAGGGTGTGCAACCGTAGTTAAATCATTCACACTTGAGCGGTGGATCTCAGATTTACTTTAAAAATAAGGCGGCACATAAATGACAGTGTGACACCCTGGTACAACCTGCCAAATTCTGTTAACTGCTAAATACGTACTGTACCAGAATTAACTGGTAAAAGGTGGTAATTCTATTGCCAGAAAGATTTCTCACTGCATTCCCTTTACTAATTTGTTGCTTTTCAAGTTTTTCCATAGTTTATATAGCTTAATAGCTGTACTACATAGTGTAGTACTATCTAAAAGAGAGTATTATTAGCTTAAAATGGACACTATAGTACTGCTATTAGTATGGAATTAATAGGGATCAACAACGTACAGATCACACTAACAGAATATCAGAATCAGTTTGTTTGCGTACAAATTTGGATCCGACTCTACAAAAGTAGTGTCGGTAGGAATGTGCACATGATCATCTTTGAGTAAATAGTCTATATTCTTTGACTACTACTAATGATCTTCTTATATCTTCTTTATTATTTTTCTATTAGATCCTCGTTCTTATGATTTTGGACATGTTAGATCTAGAGCTGCGTAGTATGTACTCCTATATGTATGGTTAAATGTAACTTTTTTGAGTTTTATTTAATGAAGTGGTGTTTCATTGCTATAGAAAAATAGAATATACTCTTATTTAATCTATGTCTTAGCTACCTAGACATTATTAATGGGTTCATGTACTTCATTGGTCCGTGCTACTCATGGGAAAAGTTGAAAGATGTAAGAACAAAGTGCATTTAGAGTTAGCGTTATTAGTACTATTAGATGAGAATATTCATGATCATACACCGAGATGTACCATATGTATGATATTGATGGTACATTCAAGACTATTTTTTGTCTATTTGGAGCTTTCATTTTGAGTATATTTTGCTCATTGTACTATTGGACATCGACACTTCATATCAAATATATTTAGAGCTCTTGAATCTTTACCTCGACTTATCATGATTTTTATGAGATAATTTAAAATTGTTTTCACACGAGCTATATATTCATAAGTGTAACAAATATGATATTGTCAAACATTTTCCATATCAATTACAGAAAGAAATGCCTCATTTTTTTCTCTCCTTCCTCCCATTAATTTTCCCCCATTCATTTTCACTATTCAATTTTATCTCGTGACTTCTCAAAGAGGAACAAGACAGAAAACTAATTTACAATTTTATTTTCTCTTAAAAAATATTTTTCATGGAAATCATTTTAATTATATTATAAATTGATTTTCGTCTAACCAAAAATATTTCCTAAGAATGTGAAAATATAATGCTAAAAATTGGGAAAGATAAGTGAAATGTTGGATGGCTGTGCAAGATAGTGGTAATTAAAGTATAGGCCGAAAAGTTTGAGATGCTGTAACTCTAGGAATTGAGCCAATTTTAAGTGAAACCGCCACAATTCTGCTTATTGTAAAATAATAAAAGTAATTCTAGATAGATAAATAAATAAGTCAATTCTAAAAATAGTTTCTCTCATCTCAAAATAAGTTAGGTACTAATATGGTGTAATTTGAATGAATCAAAACTATAGACGAAAAGGTAAAAGTTAATTGGTCAATCAGTAGACCATACTTTTATCCCACCTACCTCAAAGAAATGAAATGAAGTATAGATCATATGCCACATCTCTTTGAGTCACTCTGAACAGCGTGGACTGAAGGAAAAGTAAAACTTGAAGCTTACATTAACTTAATGAAAACATGGGCAGAAAATAAGGTGATCTGAGGTAGGTTAGGCTAGTCACATGATAGGACAAAAAAAGACTCTAATTGGTACAGGACTAGAATCGACCCTGTCAAACTCGAATTCGAACTCAAACCCATTCTAAACTAACACGGGCTAGCTTAATTAAGCTTGGAATTTGAACTTTGAATATGAGTTTAAGCTTAGCACAATAATTAACTTTAAAAATAAGAACAATACTTTTATTGTTTTTCTTTTGGTTCTATGTTAGTCTTTTTCGCGAGTAAGTCATGCTAAGTATTACATTACGTACTTTGTAATTTTATCAGACGTTTACGCTTTAAAGTAAAAGAATTACATGACAATCTCGTTAAAGTTATAAAAGTATGTATTGCTTCTCTTCAATTCTCAAAGTACAAGAACCGAATTCAACTGATATTGAGTTCCTCGCTTTTATAGCTCAAAATATAAGTATTCAATTCAAACTCATCACAAAACGAGTAAAATTGAGCCTAAAAGGGTTCATGAAGAATTTTGATCTTGGTCACCCCCTACTGAACAACCTACAATCAAAATGGTGAAAAAATACCCCTCGAGAACCACCAGATGATTATTTGTCCATATATTGGTCCCGAAAACCAAAATAAGTCAAACTATGTCAAGTATATAGAAACCAAGTTAATAAAAAAATTATTTAGAAAGCAAGTCATTTAAAATATTACTTCATTTAGAAACCAAGGAAGTAATTATTCTTATACTTTGATTTGCGAGTATGAGCTATCTTAATTTTGTGAATTATATTCTACATAAGAAAAAGTATTGTCATGCGAGATCTTGTTAGATTCACCTTCAACATATATACTTTCGAAATAACATTTTATTAATAATTTATACTTATAGAGAATTAGAGATATTAGCAATAGTTAAACTTATACATTGGCAAACATATCCAAAGAAGTATGCTAAATATTTAGAAACCAATGAATTATTTCTTAGGAATTGGGTTGGCTCAAGTGGTGAGTTTTCCCAATCTTCTTAAAGAAAGTTTAGGGTTCAATTCCTACTTCAAACATTTGTTTGGGTTTTAAGAGGGGCCGGAGGGGAGGGGGGTTGGGGTGTATGGCTTGTAATGGGCATCTAGGTGGGGTCATATGCGAGAACAGCCCGGATGATTTCTTCTTACCTATAAAAAAAAATTATTTTACAAAATAAAAATATTCAATCATTACTCCCTCTGTCTCAGAAAGATCTGAACAATTGTTGGGACACGTAGTTTAAGGTGATAAGTTGGAGTGTGGTTATCAAATGTTATTTTATTAAAAAAAGTAGATGTGATAGGAGTTGGTGAGGTATTTTTTATTAGAGGAGAGAGAAAGTTGGGTAACTTTTTATTCATAAAAGGTAGAGTGTGGGGCCATAGGGCCAATAACGTGTAAAAAGAAATACTACATTAATAATGGGGCAATCATACCAAAAATGGAAGTGTTTAAACTAATTTGGGACAAACGTAAAAAGAAAAGTGTTTAGACGATTCCGAGACGGATTGAGTATTTTATAAATTTTAGATTGAATTTTTTTCGTAAGACCATAAAATCATAACTATTATTCATATTGTCTATGAAACAACGACCTATAATGTCATCACCCTCAAACTAATTGTAACTTCTAAATATTATTTGGTATTATTCAGTGATTTCAGTCCGTATTTAAAGTGATAAATGGTCGACGACCCTCAAAATTAAAGAAAGCAACAAATGGTCAATAATAAAACCTGAAATCGTCCTAGAAAATAACAAAATCAAATATCTTAACAAACAAATATTGTATGTGGCTTTAATATCAGTCCGGATTCAACAATTAAACAAAAAAAAATAACACTCCCCTCTCAAAACGACGCCGTCCACTCTACCACTAACAAATCTCCCACAAATTCGGCGTCGCCAAGCCGCCCAGCCACCAACCTTAATCACCAACCACTCATCAAGGGCAAAACCGTCATTTCACTTCCCCAAAAAAAAAATAGACCCCACTAATTTCTCACCCTTTCTCTCACCGACCCCGCTAAATCTCATCCGTCCGATCAACTCCTCAAAATCCAACGACTCACATCACTCCTTGAAAAAACTTTGGTAGATTTACCAACTTTTCTCTCTCCTACTTTCTCTATAAATAACCCCCTCACTCATCTCTTAAAACTCGCCTTACACCGGTCTGCAAATTGTATAACAAGACTCGGACCTTCTCTCTCTAATCTCTCTCCTCTCTTTCTCTCTCTTCTTTCACAGCTTCTTTGCTCTTCGGGAACTTCTTCGTTCTCCAGGTAAAGTTTCGCTGCTTCATTTTCTCTCTCCTACTTGCTATGGAGTCGTTGATATTTTGACTCTGCGAAAATTATGGATGATTATTTAATTAATTAATTGATTGTTTTAGATCTGAACTGCTGAAAAATCGGTTGTTTTGGTTAGATCTTGTGGATTTGTTGTTGTTATTTGGAGATCTGAGGTTAGAAATGGTTAATTGAAATGATGAATCGTATGAAATGTTGAATTAGGGTTTCCGTGTGTCGGTTTTCGCATGATTTGAATCGTTATTATGTTGATTACTGGTTGATTCATATGTTGTTGGAAGGATCTGAATGTTAATCGAGGAATTTTGATTTGAAATGGTTGTACGGTGAATGATTAGCTAGGGTTTTAGTTTTATACGATGATTTGATTAAATTAGCTTCGGAGTAGTTGATTCGTGTTGTCGGTTGATGTGTTGAAAACATAGTTAGCTTGTTAGATCTGGGGGAGTTATTCATGATTTTTATTTAGTTATTTATGAAATAGTAAGTGGAAGTTGGGAATGATTATGAGATTCCATTTTATGTTGGTTTTAATGAGGAGAGAGAGTGAAAGGAAAAGTTATGGTTGCAACTTGTAATCTTGTTAGGGAATATATAGTGACATTTAATTGGGGATCTATACCTTTGAGTAAGATTCTATGAGTGTGAGTGGGAGAGAATTACCTTTATTTGCTTAGAAGTTTGGTTTGAAGCTTTATTCTTCTTATCCTTTTTTTATCTTTATCCGTTTGCAGTGTTGTGTAAGATGTTTCTTTTCTGTTATGTAAAAAAGTTACGGAAAAAATTGGCCCACTTTTTGCTGTGTAAGTAATCTTTTGATGGGGAGTATATTGTAAGTAATCCAATTGTTGCAATAGAAAAAGAACAGAGTATGTATGTATGTATGTATGTATGTTTAATTAGGTGGGATTTTGATGTGGTTCTTGTGCTGATGTGAATTGTTTTTGTTGTTACAGCTTGAAAAATGGCAGCCCCAATTGACACCTTCCTTTTCACCTCCGAATCTGTGAACGAGGGACACCCCGACAAGATGTGCGATCAGATCTCTGACGCAGTGCTTGATGCTTGCCTTGCGCAAGACCCTGAGAGCAAGGTTGCTTGTGAGACTTGCACAAAGACCAACTTGGTCATGGTCTTTGGTGAGATCACCACCAAGGGGAACGTAGACTATGAGAAGATTGTCCGACAGACTTGCCGCGATATCGGATTTGTGTCCGCTGACGTGGGTCTTGATGCTGACAACTGCAAGGTCTTGGTTTACATTGAACAGCAGAGCCCTGACATTGCCCAGGGTGTCCACGGTCATCTTACTAAGCGTCCTGAGGAGATCGGTGCCGGTGACCAGGGTCACATGTTTGGCTATGCCACTGATGAGACCCCAGAGTTGATGCCCCTCAGCCATGTCCTCGCCACCAAGCTTGGTGCTCGCCTCACTGAGGTCCGCAAGAATGGTACCTGCCCATGGTTGAGGCCTGATGGCAAGACCCAAGTCACTGTTGAGTACTACAATGACAACGGTGCCATGGTTCCCATCCGTGTTCACACCGTCCTCATCTCAACTCAGCACGATGAGACTGTTACCAACGATGAGATTGCTGCTGACTTGAAGGAGCACGTGATCAAGCCTGTGATCCCTGAGAAGTACCTCGATGAGAAGACCATCTTCCACCTTAACCCATCTGGCCGTTTCGGTCATTGGTGGACCTCACGGTGATGCTGGTCTTACTGGTCGTAAGATCATCATCGACACCTACGGTGGTTGGGGTGCCCACGGTGGTGGTGCCTTCTCCGGAAAGGACCCAACCAAGGTTGACAGGAGTGGTGCTTACATTGCTAGGCAGGCGGCCAAGAGCATTGTTGCCAGCGGCCTTGCTCGCCGCTGCATTGTCCAGATCTCTTACGCCATTGGTGTACCAGAGCCTTTGTCCGTCTTTGTTGACACCTACGGAACTGGAAAGATCCCCGACAAGGAGATCCTCCAAATTGTCAAGGAGACCTTCGACTTCAGGCCTGGTATGATCGCCATCAACCTTGACCTTCTCAAGGGTGGCAGCAGGTACTTGAAGACCGCTGCTTACGGGCACTTCGGTAGGGATGACGCAGACTTCACATGGGAGGCTGTCAAGCCCCTCAAGTGGGAGAAGCCCCAAGCTTAAATCAGAGAAAGAGTGAAGTCGGAATTCATTGATTAATATTTTTGATCAATAAAGCAAGTGCCCGGATCTCCTCCACAGGCTGCAGCTGCTCTCTAACCAAATGAAATGTATGATGCTTTTAGTAGTATGATGGGTTACACTTGTGTCCTTGCTTTCCCTTTTTTATATTTTCTTTGTTTGGGGTGAGTTGGTTACTTGTGGAAGAGTTGGATATTATGGGTATTGGGAGTTTTTGGTGGTAGTAGAAGTGGCAACATTTGTTAGTAAAGGAGTTGCTGCTTATATGTATGATGTTTGATAGATGCAAGTAAAGGATCAGCTGCTGAGCAGCATCCAAAAATGTAATTCGTGCTCGTTCACAGTAATCATATATTTGAGTTGCATAATATTTGCTGGCTTCTTTCATAGGCTACAATTTTAATTTTCTTGATATCTATTTGTCTTAGTAGTTGGTGTGTACTATTTACTAAATATATTTTTTTGTGGTTTAATCCCCTGTTTAGAACATCTTTTAAATAACTCAACATGATCCGGATTGTTAATGCATTATTGTAGTCAAAATTTCAAACTAAAAACAAGGTAAAGAATTTGTTGGGTGGTGTTGACGTAGGCGTTGTAGTGTCGTAGACCACAAAATAGCATCTGAGAAGGGACAATATGGGACCATGAAATTTTAGCTGAAGGTAGGCAATAGGCATGGGTCCTTTACTTCCTTTTTTGGTGACACATGCCCTCAGTATTGGTTACTACGAAGAAGACATATTAAGTGTCTTTATCTCACGAGTAGCACGAGTCTGAAAGACCACTCAAGAGCTGTAGCAGTGACTACAGTGAGGATTTTCACTGATTTTAGCGAGAAAATTAATTCTTAGACCCTTTAGTAGGACGAACTCGTGTTCGAATCCCCGCAACACCTGAGAATGAAACCTAACCACCCCGCCGATCCGGATGTAGCCCGAAGGGTGAACCGGGTGCAAACACCAAAAAAAAACTTTTATATATGCATGACAAAAATGACAATTAAAGATGATAGCCTTGTAATTTTCAATTTAATTTTGTTTATCTGAACATATTTGAACTTAATCGAACTTATCCGAATTTCACTATAAACTTATTATATTTGAACTTGTCGTACCTATTTTTTTTTGAGCCGAACTTTATTAGGCCTTATTAGTCATTATTAAATCCTATATGAACATATCCGAATTTATAAGGATCGAAAATAAGTTGAACAAAACATAACCGATAAGTTACTCTATTATTTTACCTCTAAGGCTCTAAGTTGTGTATATGGGTCAGTTTAACCCTAAGATGTCTCTCAAAGACTCAAACTTTAGACTTGTAATATTAGTATTTCACTATTATTTTTTTTTCTGTTGTCAAACTAGCATCATATCTTTTGTACGATAAAATTCTGAAATGGTATTACTTTATCAATTTCAAAAACAATTGTTGCCTCCCACGTGGCATGCTCACTTGGTCGACTAGAGGATAGCCGTATTTGAGATCAAAAACCAACCTCACGGCTTTGCTTTTCCCAAACGCAAGTCAATGGTACTTTTTTTTTTTTTTTTTTTTTTTATTTTTTTTTTATTTTATTTAATAAATATTCTATGGTTTTTTTGCTAAGACCCAAGTCACCCAACATCAGTTTTTAGTTTTTACTCAAGACTTTACTTGAGAGTTGAGACCTAATACATCCAAGCACCTAGGTTCATGTATATTATTGTATATTTTCACTCTACTTGAAAACAAGTTGTTGAACTCACTTATTGTCCTTTGACAAAGATATTGATTCATGGTAAAAGTAAAGTATTAGAACTAGTAAAAGAGTTTGCCTATATAGCAAACAATTTGATAGTAATTAAGAGGTGCAATTGCCTTATTCATAATGGGAGACTCTTATTTTGGTATCTCTTAGTCTCTCTTCTCAGTCCTCTCCCACCTCATCTCCCTCTAAAAATAAGAATAACCTACGACATATCCAAAGAAATACACTATCTCTTAATATCCTTAATTGATGTTCCTTTATAAATATGCATGAGTTGTCAACATTTTTCTTCCTCCATCTTAAGTGTTAATTTTTAGTGGTTCAATAGTTGACTCTTATTAAGAGCAACTAGCTCTTATTTCAGAAAAGTTCATACCTATCTCTTATTAAGAACACATGGCTCTTATTTTAGAAAAGTTCACACCTATTTCTTATTAAGAGCCCCCATTACTCACCTAAGAGCTAACTCTTAAAATTAAGAGTCGTCTAAGAGCCTCCCATTATCGATATTCTTACCTATTTACCTCAGTACCCAATTTATCATATCTCTTTACTTATAGGAGTAAGAAAATTGGATAATTGGAGTAACTGTTTACTACCAAACCTTTACAAATTAGTCTTTCTCAATAAAAGCCAACAATATGAGCCAATCAAAAAGATTACAACAAACATAACTATTCCTCGTAGTTGTAGATGACCAAACTAGTGGTACACCAAATCTACCTAACCGAAACAAAACGCATCTATCAAACTACGCATGTTGCAGCCATAACCATCTCCTAATAAGATTCTGGTCATGTTCCCAGTAATTTACGCAAAAAGAGATGCAAATTGTATGGGAAAGATGATTAGGACACGATGCAATTGATTAGGTATAATATTGTACTAAAGTTCAAACTTCAAAGTAGTTAATTTAATAGAGTATGAAAGCAGCAAATGTCTTGATTTCATAAGCCAAAATTTTTAATTACTTCGTGTTTATCCACGTCTTAGCAAACGCGCATACTAATTTAGAGTCCAAATGTTGGAATTTAATAACATTACCATAGCCACCACTTTGGATTATGGAATATGCTGTGCAGCCTGCAAGTAAACCTTGTCAATTATTTTTATTTTTATTTTCAAAAGCTCATGATAATCGGTAAACCAAAGTCTGTGTTCAATATATATTCATAATTCAGATTTCGGACTTAACGAACTCATGTATTGTGTCTACAATTATTATATTACCTATCATTTTAATGTATCAATATAATATATTTATTGTGGACCGGAACTATAATCCTTTTAGATAAAGGACACATTCTCTTTGCTTTATTTTTGATGAAATTATCTGAATCTAAATATATCGTACTTAATTATTAAAACTTAACTGAACAAACTTGTACTTGGTTTTTATCTGATAGTACTAAACTTGAAACTTATTTATTCTAAAGATGAAGAAAGCGCATCCAAAATTTACTTCTATAATAATATAGCATCTTTAGTAGACAGTCTCACGTTAACACTAACATGAGACCAACTGATGTCATGCTAACAATGGAATTAGTTAAGCACTTGGACCTATTAGTTATGCTTAGTAAAAACCATCACAATTCCGCTCAATTTATATTTTCTCTCGGACTCTCTCTCCCGCGCCAACCCTCATTTCTTTCTCCTCACACCCATGCACCCACACCCCCCGCCGCGGATCAAGAGATCCCATTCTCGAACTTGAGTTTTCGATTATACTCATTTTGATTCGGCGCTTCATATAAGTCTGCATGGACACTTTCCTAATACTCCCCTTGTTCCTCTTGAGGAAGAAAAGAGAAATTGATTTTTCCTAGGGCCTCGATGCGTCCCTTTAAAGACGTTTTGAAGCTAAGATTTCTCGTAACTAGCGTATTCTGGTGCAAAGGTCTGGCTCCGTCGGTCGTACCCTCTTCGCTTCCTGATTTCAGGAGCACCCCCATGTGTGTTTGTGTGTGTATATATATAATAAAGTTTACACGAGAAAACTTCTTATATGAGAACAGTTTTAATTATAATTCATTTTAGTGAAAATATAACCTTTTTTTGACATATCACACGAAGATATGTAGGGATAAAGATGTGCATGGTAGACAGTTAAAAAGGTAAATTATATAGGGATAAAGGATTAAAAAAACAAAAGAAGTATTATTAAACTAAGAAAAACCGTTGTCCTTTCTTAATGGGAATTCGCCCATAACAACTATACACATAATACATAATCTGCTACCATCATCAAACCTAGAAAAAGCTATAGTGTGTATTATAGAGTATATACAATATTATACATATCTATTATCTACAACAGAATTTACCAACTTCACATAGCCTGAAAACTGGAGAAAAGAATAGGAAAAGGCTACATAGAGTATACGTTTTCCACCAAGAATGGTTCTTCAAATGCCTCACCTAAGAATATATGCGCGCAGTTACTCCTTCCTAGCAAGAACTGCAGCCACAGCCACCTGTTTCGGTTGGAAAGCTACCAATCATCTCGACAAAGCTGACAATCTAAAGACAACTCCTAAAATGTTAACCAAACAGAACAAGATGCATATTTTAGTCAAGTTTTTAAGTAGTTTGATTATCGAAATCCTACCTTACCAAAGCGATGAACCCATCTAATCGACACATTTGCACAGATAATAATCATCTCCTCTGAAAGTTGAGTTTCCCGATAAAATACGCAAAAAGAGATGCAAAAATCAGAGGGAAGATGATTAAGACAGCAGCAACGAGGCCCAAATGATCATGATGAAACCCAAAGTAATCTTCTATGAAAGAAGCTATCGTCTTGGTTTTGTCAAATACAGTGATCTCTTCATGTATATCACCATACTGGGAAGACAGCAGACCATTTAGGGTCCAAGAAGATGGACATAGATAATATAACCACAGCCACCACTTGGGAATATGCTGCAAAAACCATTGCATGATATCAGCTAAAAAAAAAGTTCAATAACCACTTATAAGATAATTATTTGTATATAGAATCAGACTTGGCAAAATCAACTGGTATCCCATAAGTTGATATCCAACCCAAACCCAATTGTATCTGAAATTACATTAAGATTGATAAATTAGCATAATAAGCTAATGACAGGAGACTAGGTTCTGACCCGAAACCAAACCAAATGACTCATCATCTGAAATCTGAATATAACTTGAATCCAATCTGATCCAAACTACCCATATTTTGATTCTATACACAATACCACCAATCCGTCTAACTTTGTGTCCATGTTGGAAGCCCTTTAATTACAGTTTGCCATTGATATAAGTTAATTGACGTTTGAAAAGTAAAACAAGGCAGATATTTCTGAAATAATCCCTTCAAATAGATTGCTTGATCGGAATGCGAACCAGCTTCACTATAACGAAGCAACCCTTGCCAGACAATTCAGTTGACAAAACATTTCCTGATTCTAGTTCAAGTCTTGAAGTCAAACCAGGAAAAAAAAAAAAATAAAAACAGCCACTCCACAAGAAATTATTCCCCTTTGTCCAGAGTAGAAGTACTAGTCACATTGCTTATTCCCAAAAGTTAAAGAAATTATTATGATCTAACTCACATATTTATAATTGTGAAGCCAAACTCTTCCTCTCTTCATCACTGGGAATATATGCGAGGATCAGGCCATAGTGTACTACTTTAAGAAAGTTTCACCTTTCTATACGAAAGGGGGCATTACTATTTACCGCCCGTATTTATTAAAAATCGTCCGTATTTTTTTCAAGATTTTCCTAAACTACCCCTCCCATTTCACCCACTCTTACTCTCTCACCTCTCATCCAACTTCACCTCACATCATCACAACCACCACCACCGGCGGACCACCACCACCACCACCACCGGACCACCACCACCACCGACGAGAACATCACCACCACCGGACCACCACCACCACCGACGAGAACATCACCACCACCGACAGACCACCACCACCACCACCACCGGTAGACCACCACCACCACCGACAGACCAAGACCACCACCACCGGCAGACCACCACCACCACCACCGGCAGACCACCTTACTGGCAGACCACCACCGAGGAAACGAAACAAAATTTCGTTCCCTCCATGGAGGAAACGAAGATCTATTTCGTTTCCTCCATGGAGGGAACGAAATTTTGTTTCGTTTCCTCCGTGGAGAAACGAAAATTCATTTTGTTTCCTCCATGGAGGGAACGAAAAAACACATTGGTTCCATGATTTTTTTTTCTTTGAATTTCCGAGTTTTTTGAAAAAACAATGGAACCAAAGTGTTTTTTGGTTTCCTCCATGGAGGAAACGAAAAAACACATTGGTTCCATGAAATTTTTTTTTTTTTTTTTGAATTTCCGAGTTTTTTGAAAAAACAATGGAACCAAAGTGTTTTTCGTTTCCTCCATGGTGGAAACGAAACAAAATTTCGGTTCCTCCATGGAGGAAACGAAACAAAATTTTGTTGCTTCCATGGAGGAAATGAAGATCTATTTCGTTTCCTCCATGGAGGGAACGAAATTTTATTTCGTTTCCTCGATGGAAACGAAAAAACACTGGTACACTGGTGGTGGTGGCGCGTGAGTCTGGCTCCGGTGGTGGTGGCGCGCGAGTCTGGCTCCGGTGGTGGTTGTTCGCCGGTGGTGGAGGTCTGCCGGTGGTGGTGGTGGTGGTGGTATGTCGGTGGTGGTGGTGGTCCAGTGGTGGTGGTGGTGGTGGTCCCGTGGTGGTGGAGGTTCGAGGGGTGGAGTGAGGTGAAGTTGGATGAGAGGTGAGAGACTAAGAGTGGGGGGAAAGGAGAGGGGTAGTTTAGGAAAATCTTGAAAAAATACGGGCGATTTTTAGTAAATACGGGCGGTAAATAGCGAAAGAATAGTACACATGACCATTATTTTCGATGAAGGGATTACTAGATAAGCTCAAACTTGTTTAGGTCAGAATTATTTATTATCTGCTTCATATGCAACAAATGTAATCTTAAATTAGTTGAGCAAAGTCATCTGCGGGAAAGGAATGTTTTTCTTTCTACAAGATTCAAAGACATTGAAGACTTCAGATGCATTATTTGTCAAAATTATTATAGATTTGGATAGGAGTAGCTTACCGGTTGAGGGATCAAAAATCCAGAAAACAAATTCATCAGTGCATATATCGCTGATGCTGTAATAGCAGCCAGTTGGGAGTTTGGTGTCAACGATATGAGCATCATACCCATGTAATTGAAATACATCAAAGTGCAAGACATGGCATAGAAGTACCAGAACACCTTATAGGCTGATGAGTAATACCCGATCATCGGATATGTGATAATTGTGAATATCAAAGCCACAGTAAGAAGGTAAGGAATCTCAACAGTGACCTGCAAATGAGAAGCTAGGTAAGTGAAACAAGCAATGAACATTAAATTTTCAAAAGAAAAACTTAATTTCAAATTTTGACCACAACAGGAAACTAGAAGGCAAACACCTTCTAGGCACGTAATCCTCACCCCCCCCTTTTCTTATAATATAAAGTTCATTAATAAATTTAGTAAGCAGATAATTTTAGTTCTCTGCAGTCTGCACTGTAAGGAGGGGAATAAAACAAAAAGATCTTAGAAGGAGGTGAATGAAAATATATAATCAGCATGATGGTACTATAATAGACATGAACAATTGTGGCTATGTAGATTCGGACAACTACTTAAGATGAAGCAAATAATTGTAATTTCTTGTGTGCTGAATGCATCATTACTCACTATCAGAACTAGACCATTTCTAGTGACTCCTGAGAGGTCCAAATGGGACAAGGAATTGGGGAAACCATTAAACCACTATACCTGTGCAAAAGAATAAGCCCATGAGGAGTACATCCCTGCAAATCTTTCCCGATAAACGACAGTTTTTTCTGTTGCAATGTAAGGAAGAACAGGGCTGCAGTTGTTTATTCCCAAGAACATCACAGCAGCAAACATGGAACCAAATACTGTGAATATACTCTGCTGATCTTTTCTGCCATTTCAATGAACAAAAGGCTCACGTATATAGAAAGCAACATCCTTAAAATTACAAAAATTAAATTTCCAACTAAAATGTAATCCAGTAAGGTATCAATGGAATGGTTTAGCAGTAGGCAAGCACATGTCATATAGTTAAGTACTGAAAAGTTAACTTCCAAGAGGACTAAGAACAAGCATAGAACTCTGTCGAGTTCTTCAGAATTCAGGAAATTACATAAATGATAGCCAAGCAGAAATTTCTGTACGACTATTATAACTTTACGCAATATTCACAAAGAAATTTCTCTGCCATTTACATGAAAACCACAAGAAAGCTAGATATTTCTTTTCAGAATACGATACTTCCGAACTGACACTAGCCACTAGGCATAAGACAGCAATTTTTCTGGTAAATGGTAACTGGCAGCTTGATGGAATGAATAAGGATCCATTTGGTTATATGGAAAATAATTCTCCCTAAAAGATACAAAACAAGGGCAAAGAACGCAGATGTAGATTAGTTTTCCTTTGTTTGGTTTCTTGCACAGAAAGTAAGAGAGAGAAGGAAGAATGGAAATGGAAGGGAAAGGAAAATGTGGCGTTCCTTCCTTCAAGAAGGAAAATGTTTTCCGCCATTGGGAGAACTATTTTCCACCATTTGGAAAACAATTTACCACTCCTTGCCAACCAAACAAAGGAAAACAGGAAACTCACTTTTCCTGGAACATATTTTCCACCCAACCAAACACACTCTAAGTTCAGATTTCTTAGAAAATTTCCCCAACTTACATGTTCCTCCCTTGCTGCCAGAACAGCAATCCAAAAATAAGGGATGACACAAAGGCAAACATGAGGCGTGTCAAATTGTATGAAGGGCTTCTCCAGTAAGATAGCTGTTGCTTCCACAGACAAGATTTATATTGTCCCCAACCAGATAATGAAAACCGGCTACGAAAATGGAGATCCTTTGAGCCCACAGAAGGGATACTTAGCTGCTGAACAAGTTCTTCATTCTTCCTGAAGTTAACATGATGAGGAAAGGCACAAAAACAAATCTGTAAAACTGTATCTACTAGAAATAGAAGAAAGACCATGATCAATAAAGCTTATTGCATCCATTGATGACAGAACTTACTGGCATAGCACAGAGCTATTGTAAACTTCTGCAAAATCGATACCCAGTTCGATTTCAGCAGATGCAGAAGTGACCTCTAATATCCATGTCGCGGGATTATAGTTATCTCTAATCTTGGGCATGCCAGGTATAGTCTATTCAATTCCAAAAGAGAAAGATTGTCTTAGGAAGATTCACGAAAATCAAAGAGGCAGTAAGCATCAAATTGAATTACTAACAAAAGGATTCAGCAAAGAAAGGTACATTCTGAAAAAAAACAAAAAAAAAATCTAACCTGAAAATATTCAATAACCTTACTTGACTGCTGGCCCAGAGGTCCAGAATAGATTATGCGTCCACCTGTTTTTAGAAGAACCAACTGCAGGAAAAAAAAAATTGAATACACATCAATCAAAAGATCCCCCCACAATTCCCTGTTTACCAGGAGATAGAGCTGGAAGTGAGAAGCAAGCATCTCAGATATTCAGAAGAATCTTCAACAATGATGTATTACAATTTAAAATAATGGAAAGTCAGGATCAGTTGATAGATCCTCAGATTTGATAAAGATGAATCACTTAAAGAACAAAAATCTACCTTATCATTGAGAATTCTATATGATGTTAAGTGATCAAATCAATCAGCCTGGTGAACTGAGATAAGTTCAATGGCCAGAGATTCAGATGTGCATATAACTGCTTAAAAGTGTATAGTTTGTCGACCTATGGCCAACATCTATTAACTTTTAACCAAAGATTACCAACAAAAATCATATGATTATGGACCTGCAACATGTTAGGGTGGCTCCAACTTTTGAAAAGTGTAGCCAATGCCTACTATCTTCCTCTTTTCTATCAATAGCTTATTCATTCTGATATATGTAGTATATCTGTTTTGCGATTCAAGTTCTATTGTCAACAAGAGAAGTACCCCACCTCGTCAAATGCCTCAAATATGTCCATACTTGGTTGATGAATGGTGCAAACAACAGTTCTACCAGTAACAACAACATTCTTTACTGCTCGAATAACAATGGCAGCTGCTCTTGCATCAAGACCTGTTGTAGGTTCATCCATAAATATAATTGATGGGTTGGCTACAAGCTCCACAGCAATAGTGAGCCGCTTTCGTTGCTCAGTTGATAGACCATTAACACCTGGTAGGCCAACTAAGGTATCTTTAACTTCATTGAGCTCAATGGTCTTTAGGACTTCATTGACAAATTCCTGAAATACATCGGGTAAAGTTCTGTAAGTAAACACAAAAATACGTAGGAGCAAGACTTGCAAATTCTTTACAGGTCATACGGTTTTGGTGTTTGAATCAATATTATCAGGAAGCCGAAGCCAGGCAGAAAAGATCAGTGATTCCTCTACGGTAATATGTGGAGAATGTATATCTGTTTGCTCACAATATCCAGACACTCGAGCAAATGTCTCCTGCACCTTAGGATACCCTCCAATTCGAATATCACCTTCAATAGTACCACTAGTTTTTCTTCCTGCAAGAACATCCAGAAGAGTCGTCTTTCCAGCTCCACTGACACCCATTAATGCCGTAAGAACACCTGGCTTAAAAGAACCAGTGATATCATGCAGAAGAGTGAGTTTGCTCTCAGTAAAGCCTTGTTCTCTCATTTCCTGAGACCAGAGAAGAATCATAAAACACCGTACATTCCCTGGCTGCTTATGAACAGCTTATTGCTTAAGGGAACCTGAACTTTGGTTTTGAGATTACCATGGGGGTATCAATGTAGTATTGCACATTGTGGAATGCTACTGTAAGCGGTTGGAAGGGTAAAATCATATTACCTGCCATCATTACCAGACATTGATGGTAAAACTATGAGCAAAGCAATACTAGTTAACAAGAAAACTAAAAACGAACTTTCCTAACCTTTTTGAGATTCTAGAGTACTTTTGTCTCCACAACTCTCTAACTCGTCCACTCGACATGGATGTCTCAGTTCTTGTAATTGAGAAAGTTTTTCTCGTGAGATAAAAGTCGCAGATGCTACAGGAGCTACAAATATAATCAAGAAACTATAAGATCAATACTGTTAAAATGACTTATTGACTTTTTTAAAGAAGGGAGGGAAAAAAGGTCTCACCCTTCAAGAAAGTTAATGCTAGAGTATACCCTACTGTGCAAAGTAAGGAAAATCCAAACAGAGCGGCGACTGAGACCCAGAAAAAGTAACCATTAAACAGTAGACCACGGGATTGTAGAACTTCTTGGCCAATTGTTGTGTTTGAAGAAAGCATCTATAGATAATAATGAGAATCAGCAAATGGCTGAGAATATATTACACCAAATCTAAGAGTGAAGTAAACACTAGCAACATTTAGACGTTCTCCGAAAAACGTGACATGCCAAAGTCTTAAGATTTAGGCACTGAAATCAGATGCACAGCAAAGAAGTTCATTTAACTTAGAAGGATGACACTGTAAGCTAGAATTTTGTAATCCACACACTGAACACAGAACTCATGTCAGGTGTGTTAGCCAACTAGCTATCAACGTTGTCAATACTAAAGACCAGCAAATTAATAGTTACACAATGGAAGAACAGCCATGATAATCTCATAATAGGTTCTTCAAACATATCCCCCAGAAAAGTCATTAAATTTATGGATCTATATTAAGTTCATTCTAGCCGGTCAAACCTTTGCTCATAAAAACTTGGATCACAATCATAATGCCTCAAACTTCTATGAACTGCTTACCTTCTGCCATCTCGGAGCAAGAAATTCATTAGTAGCAAGACCAGTCTCACCATAAGTAAGTGGCACAACCCAAAATCCCCATTCTAACCATACCGGCATGGAAGCTGCAAGCAACCACACATGTAGGTGTTATAATCAGATGATCAGCAAATCCTATTAAGAAAAAGCTTCATTAGTATACTTACATTTTGGGATTATGAAACCGCTGAATATAAAGGCCAACAGTAAGAAATAAACGGAAGCAAGAGTGGAAACAACTATGGTTTGAAAGAGAGAAGCCAAGAACCGGAACGTGGTTACTGATGCCAAGTGCACTCCCGAAAAAAGAAGAACTTGGCAGAAGAACCTGAAATACACAATTAATGATTTATTTTTACACCAATATCCAGTTACTGAAATTGAGGAGCGTAAAAGTAAGACGCAGCAACCAAGGCAATGGCAAGGACAACCAAAGATGAATTTCAGCAATGGCGGGGACAGAGGATGTCTAGATGTGTGCAATATCAATCCTAACCAGTCAACGGTAGTAGGCAAAGATATTTTCATATGGCAAAAGACGGGATACCATGAGCTAAAAAAACAAACTGTATTCTAACAAATCAATATCCGGATTCATTTATATCTATCACCGGGAACTGTATGCGCAATCACAAATGTACAGAGGGTGGGAGAGAGAGCCCTTTCCCATATACAAGGGTCATAGGTAATTTTGTAAACCCATAGCAGACGACCCTAATCCAATTAATGGGTTAAGCTTAGTGTATAAGTTGGAATCATTATGATAAAGCGTCCAATACAAAAAAGATGCAACACGATGAGATAATGCTTTAAGGTAAAAAAATTTGACCGTCAATATACTATACATAATCAAAACAATAGAGAAACTCGGCACAAGACTCCAGGAAACTCACCTTCCAACTTCTGGAGCATATCCAATGGTATAGTAAGTCAGTGATGTCCACAGAGTAGCAAGCAAAATGGATAATGGGACCTTGAGAAGAGTCGCTGGAATAGCATAAGCCCAAGCGGGATAAAAATAGAGGTCTCTCTGTTTGTAAAAAACAGGAAGTCTAATGATCGTCATAGACACTTCTGGAAATCCATCAACAAGAAGCATGACAAGACCATAGAACAGAGAGCCCAAATAATAATTTGCATGTAGAATGTCAACATGCATCCGTGTACGTAGAAATACAGTCATTGTTATAAGAGCTATAATGACCAACTGCAAGTGAAAATTCAGAAAAAGAAAAGAAATTAGGCTGCAATTAGATTAAGCTCTAATAAATGCACGTTATGTTCAATGAACAGTGGACTCAACTAATAGAAGAACTTTATCATTTTTCAGATTTTTTTGGGTGGTAGTGGGGGTGGGTGAAACTTGAAAGGGGTTAGGAAACAGTTTAAGATCTTGGATGTGACAATCGCGAACAATGCAGATGATTTGCAATTGTCGCGGCCTAATATCGCGGTCAAGGTAAGCTTAAAAACCTTTACAATCCGGCCGCTATACGGTGGTGCGGCCGAGATTTGATACCATAACCTCAAAGTTGTGTAGCTGCTTTTAATAATTACTATGTCAGAAGAAGCTCTATACATGTTTAATGAATCATACGTGACACACACATGCACCCACATACACATATACACATTTGCTACAGCGAATCCATGCAACATATAAGTAACATCTGAACTTATTGGTCACAAGAAAAATCCATAGAAGGGAAAAAAAAGTCTAAGCACAATATAAACAACCTGAGTTATTTTAAATATATATATAAAAGAATTTCTCTTCATAAGCAGACATTCCCTTGACAAACAAGCTTTGAAGAGTTCTCCCTTTGGCAGAGAAAACTTGGAAAAGGAGATAGCATTCTCATCATCTTGCATCTTCACAGGTGGCTGTGAAACCTCCTCATATAGAGTCTTTCCAACATGAGAAGCCCTAAATTTCTCACAGAACATATCTACAGACATATAGCCATAAGGTTTTTCAAGAAACCAATACTGTGATTGGTCTTTTTGCGAAATCACCTGTAAAATGCGACATAAAGAAATTAAGAGTTTATCTCAAGCAAAAGGAAATCGGCAGTCACTTCATAATACTAAGTGCTCATCACCAGATACCCGGAATGAAAACTGTTACCTCCTGAAGGAAGTCAGCTATTCCCTTCCTCCTGGGACACCTAAAGCCACAGGTCTCAAAGAATTGCACAGCATAATCACGTGGACCATGATACACTATCTTTCCTTCTGCCATTAAGATCACATCATCAAAAAGATCAAAGGTTTCTGGTGCTGGCTGAAGAAGGGCGATCAATGCAGATGCATCTGTAATGTGGACTAACTGTTGAATATATGAAACAATCTGAAATGCGGTAGAACTGTCCAAACCATTAGTTATCTCATCCATAAATAGCACCTTTGTTGGCCCAACAATCATCTCCCCCTGCAAAAATTTCATAAGAACAGTGAAATTTCAGAATGTTGGGTATGTTCTGATTTTACTCCTAGAATAGTAGTTCCAGGCACAATTTATTTGAGCACCTGTCGTCAATCTTTTCTTTTGACCACCTGAAATGCCTCTCCTCATAGCATCTCCAACCAGTGTGTCAGCACATACATCAATTCCAAGAATCTGCCGGAGAACAGCCGTTCAATAGTTGAGTGCATGATTCATAGCAAAATTTTAGACCACAAGCTAACTACGAAAATCAAAATGAGACATGGTTTTCCAGAGAGTTACTTTTAGTATATAGTCTGTCTGTAAGGAACTCTTCAATCCTTCAACAGATATTGCCTGTTACACAGATCATTAGTCTCATTAAACACAATTATTAAACATTAATTAAACTATATACATAAGATAAACAAATTAAAAATATTACCATAGTAGAACCAAAGACAACTATTATCTGAAAATCGTATGCTTCTTTCAAATAAGCCCCAAATCAAATCACATGCATTACTTTGATCACTATCGAACACTTAATTTAGAGAGATATAGTGGGAAAGAAAGAAAAGGGAGCATAGTTCCTCTGGCATTAATTAATTGGAAGATAGACATAGAAATTAGCAACAGCCTTATAAACCCTCATCTGATCCTTGTGAAAGAGGAGTGGTTCCAGGATTAAAGATAAATGGACCGTCCCTTGTGTGGAGTATCTATCTTAGGAAAAAAACACTTCAAAAGTTCAAATCAAGCAGAATGGAGGAGTTTATTGACTTGTTGGGGTTGTTGGAGTTTGCTTTTTTCTTCGAGGACCATGATCAAAGGGTTTTTATAGCATAATAATCAAGTGTCTTTTCCTGTTATGCAAAACTCACCACAGCTAATAACTTAGAAATCAAGTGGTTGTTTGGTATACAGGAAATTGTGTAGGCAATAGATATTCCCATGATTTTCTGATTTGGGTAGTTGTTTGGTTGATAGGAAGTGGGGAAAATGGGGGCAATGAAAATTCCTTGGAAAATTGAAATTCCCACAAAACCACAATGGGTGAGACATGAGAGCTTTCTTACGGTGGAGTCAGTTTAAAGTAAATCGATACTAAATATAAATAGTAAGATGCCAAAGCAAGATGAGATGTGTCAAAATCTATATTAAGACAACTAGCACAATAGGAAATAAATCATCCATTTTAAGATAAATCAGTATCTATATGTAGTGCCTAATTGAAGGAAGCAAGGGATGAAAATAGCAATGTAGCAGAAGATAAGTATCAGGAGCTGGAAAGGCACAATCATTGCTAATATACCTTCATGTATGCATCTACATCTGGATCTGGGATGATTCCTTCCTGCTTCTCCCGTCTACAGACCTCAATCAACAAGTCTTAAGAAGCAATGTTTTCCATAATTATTTTGATACAATAAATGGTGATGCAAAAAAAAAATCATCATCCGAAAATTTTATAGTATTCACCTGCGCGGCTTCCTACACCTTGACAACGAGCTGAAAAATCAATTGTCTCTCTCACTGTCATTTCAGGGATGTGCAGGTCATGTTGGCTTATATAAGCAGAAGTTTTCTGTGGAACGAATTGTTCAAGTATGTGCCCATTGTACTCAACATCTCCTTTAATCTGCAATTAGGGGAAAAAAAAGACACCATGTATGCAGGAATCGGAAAACACTGGCTCCACTGGAAAACAAAAACTCAAACTATCCCCATTCGTGATATCTCCCTTTACCCTTTATATATGTATATGTGTGTGTGTGTCAGTGTGTGTGTGTGTGTGTGTGTGTGTGTGTGTGTGTGTGTGTGATCAAATGGAGACAATTCTTAAAATGAGAAGGATTTTTTTTGCATATTTTTTGAACTAAATGTGCATAATATATGCGCACTTCTACACTTGACATCCAATGAAGTGAAACTCCTAGTTCAGTTAAAACCTTAACTTTTAACCTCCCATCTCCAGAACCAAAGTCCACAAAAATACACAAGTAAATGCGTAAGCTACATTAGGAGATATCATAGAAGTACACAAAAGGAAAGGCAAGCTCATATCCTAAAAGAACCTCCAAAGAGCTGTCAAGGTTTCCTGAGAGTGCTAGCAAAAGAGAGGTCTTCCCACATCCAGGTGGACCAAGTAGTAGAGTCATCCTGCAAAAGTACCAGCAACTACATAAATGCACTAGTCAAGGGATTTCTGCAAAAACCATGTTTTGCTTCTTAATACTCTAGAGAAAAAGAAACTAATTCTCAGCCTCTAATACAAATTATTCTAGTGTTTTACTACTGTGCAGTTGCCAAACTCCAACCCACACACCTCAACCCCCAAAGAAAGTGGAGAATAATATAATGCGTTAGGCTACATATTGAAAAATGACCACTTGCCAAGTCTGAAAGTATAAGCAAACATTCATTATGCAGTAACGCTTTGTCAGTGTTGTCATCCTTCCAGCAGGATCAGGACTCAGCGTTACAATGTTGAATGTTGGAATAGAAAACATTGACTTAATGCACATTGTCCACAGGAGTGCAAATGAACGGTGTACTAGAATTTATCTACATGTGCTCATCCTTATTGCAGTGAATCATTAGCTGATTTTTGGTCCAAAAAGAGAAACCAAAATTCTATCAGGACAAGAACCTAAGATGTACCCTGACAAATGATACAGATTCAAGGATATAATATGTAGCAGTCGTGAAGACCACATGCAAGCTTCTAAACATAAAATAGGTATTCCTTCATAGTTCATACTTTCCATAGTATAGGTAAAAGATAACCAAATTGTAGATCATTCCTTTACTGACCTCCCAGGTTTGATTACGCCACTGACATCCTTGATAATGTTAAGTTTTGCTTCTTGTTGATCAGACCCCAATAACTTGGTAAAGACCTGTACAATACGACAATATTAAACAAGTCAGAGACTCAGAGTAAGGGCCATGGACTAAGGTCCTCGTTTTGGTAAAGTATTTTTCATAATATTAGTCTACTACTTCGAGTATTCATAAAATAGCCATAATAAGACACCACAGTCTATCGTCTAGACAAACATGATGCTAATTACAATAAGAGCTGCAGCACCATGAGAAAAGCACTATTACATCTGACATTCTCCAAATACTTTATGTACTTACAGAGAGACTGCTTTTAAGAGAGTTCCACAGAGTTGGAAGGGGCTTGCCATCCACAACCTCACACCTCATGTCCACAAAAAGGTTTTTGTACTTCACCTTGACAGCAGGAAAATGTAAGCCAACTCTACACGAGAGGAGTTGTGAAAGTTAGAAAAAGACCATAACACAACAAATGGAATGGATTTCCTTGCAATCAATTCTAGAGGCTACAAAGTGAAAGGTCAACAAGTTTTGGATGTATCATAGTCAGTGTATAGTGTAGTGTTAATCAAGGAACCAGCAAGATTAAATCATATATATTGTAGCACACACAGATGAAATTCCTAAATTCTACGACATGTGGGTACATAGGGGTTACAGTTTGATATATCTTCACAAGTATACGAACTACAATTCTCATAAGCTGCAGTGGACTCCTTGAGTCTTCATAGTAAAGTGGCTAGAAATGAAGCAATTGTAGGATATAAAGAGAATATGCTGCAACAGAACACCTCTGCAAGATATCTTTTTATTAATCCTATTGGAATCTGTCTACTCTCTCAATGTCAATGGCAGTCATACTTCCACAGCAATATGAGGTGCTGCTAGCCAGAGCTTCAAGCAAGCAAGAAGCTATTTAGCATATAAAAGAAGTACTTGGAAGTAAGCCCAATAGCAAATGAAGCTAAAGAGGTCCCTGTTTGCCACACTCACTGACAACAGTCCTGCATTTTATTTTATCCCAGTAATAATTACCAATCAACTCTTATAATAATTTTTATTTCTCTGATATTGCTATAGTGTATTTTTTCAGTGAACTGATATTGCTTTAGTTAATTCTATGTAAGTCAGTATTTACTACTCCCTTTGACGAAGAATAGTTTACATACTTTCTGTTTTCGTCTGTCCTAAACGCCTAGTTATTCTACACACTCCTTTTTTAGAAATGGGACCATATACACCTTTTTTGTTTCCCTTAAATACTAAATAACACACTTTCCCAATTTAATCATATCTACTTTTTCTCTCTCCTCTCAAAAAAATTACCCACTATCACCAATTTCATCTACTCTCTCTCTCCCTCTCTCCTGACTAACAGTATACCACTAACTCCAATCACATCTACTTTCCTAGACAACTAACCAGAACAGGGTCCGCCACTCAAATGAAGTGTGTAAACTATTCTAGGATAGAGGGATTATTTGAATAAAGTAATCTAGAAAGGATGATATTGCTTAGAAAAAATTACATCCCATGGATTCAGTATGCATTAATCTGTCTATCCCATACTGTTTGTAGTTTTGCGCTAGTCTGAATTCCGTTACAATTAAGAAATGTTCATATTAGCATTAATTACACTATAGAATAAGTATGTGAAAGTCAAAGTAATATCTTGAAAAGGTAAATCTAGCAAGCATTTTATAACAACAAACATGGAACAACATGCACACTCTATGGGAGGACAGTACAGTACTTAGTATATAAGACTAATTAACAAGCAAACATGTACTGGATCCAGAGAGTATTTGAAAAGAGTCAAGACCAATTATCCCCAACAAAAAATAAAGGCAAACTCTAATTGATTAGAACAAAAAACTAGGACGTGTAGTGAGACAAGCAGTCATAAAAAGTAGAATTTGGGACATGGTGATGTCATAGCCCCAATAGCTCTTGTGAATATCCTTCACATCACCTCCCCTTTAAAGTACCAGTGACAGAAGTATCACACTATAAATGTTGAATATTTTAGCAACAGCGAAGCAGACACATTTTACTCATCTCATGCATAGACGGTGATAATACTTACTTGTCCATTCTTTTCCTAAGTTTCTTTAACAGCTGAAGGTTATCTTGTTCAATCTGTTTGATGAGCTTCTCAATGAAAAGACGCCGGTCTAGAGGTCCAAGCATGGAAACATCAATCATCCGTTTTCCATTGACATTAGTTGTGCTTCCACCATCATAGTCGTCAAACAGAAACACCCTTGACCTTTGATAGGTTGGTAACCTCTCGATTTTAGCCCATTCCCGAATGAACTCCTCATCGAGGGCATCCTTTGAAGAACCCAATGATGAATTTCTTCTGAAACTGGAATTCTGGCTCTGTAATGATAACCTGGAACTATTCCCTGTCTCTACCAGATCAGGTTCCAGAGCCTTAATTTCATCTGAACCAAAAAATTGAGCCATAAGAATAAGACTAGAAAAGATTCAAAGAAGCAAAGGAGACACGGAAGCAGGAGAAAAATTTAGAGTCAATTGCATGCCATGAAGTTATTTAATGCACATGCAGACAGTGTGGAGTAGAGGGGTGCTTAGAAAAGGAAATATTGCAGCATCTGGCTCCTTCAACAAAAGCAAGAGAGAAGGATGAGACGATCTGAAAAACTTGTATGCCTATGCATTTTTCCTTAAAATATTAACATGGTTAAACACCACTATCCAGAAAAATAATTCAGATTAGCAAGAAACAAAATTTGACTTTTTTTTTTCACGTGGAACAATAGTTCAATGTAGACAACTACCTTCAAGGCTATGATACATTAATAATTCACAGAGTTACATGCAACATAATAATCACGTCATATGCATAATGTTATAAGCACATGGCATATTTTAGATGTATTACTGATTTACTATAAACAAACCTTTTTTTGTCTAGTCAAAGAGACTAAAAAAGACCACATACAAGAAAAAAAGGGATGGTCACTCCATTATGAAAGAGATTAGCAAGACACTTGCTAATGCTCAATGCTGGATAGACTCATCTTCTATTAACTAAAACTTAAACATGCTTTAGGTCATGAATGATGAGTACCACCAGAGAGTGTTTTAAACTGATGGGTATCCGATGACACTCTTAGAAACGAAAGGCATGATAGGTGCATTTGACACTTGTTCTACGAAGATACTCGTCTGTTTCCTAGCAAACTCTTAATTCAGGTAAGATATGGTTGCATAAATCAAGGATTAAACTCCTATGGCCAAATTAATCATTTTCCAAAATGGTCTCACTTTCATCATTTCATCTTCACTAAATTCGTAACCGGAATTGGATATAATATGAATTCTTTAAGCAGAACTGACATACTATTGAAACGTTGAACGTTGAATTTGGCAGTTAACCCATTAACATCCAGTACTACAATAACATATTATTCTATGAGTTAATAAAAAGATTCACTAAGTCGTCTTATGTTCTGGCAGGACATTTACATATAGTAATCACAATAATGAAATGAACTAAAAACATACAAGGAAAGAGGGCTAGAGGGGAGTATATAATTTTGAAGTCAACTCGAAGAATCGAGGCTGTTACCCATCTAGCCATTAGCGAATGCAATAAACCAAAAGAGTTGTTCGTAGTGGTAGGTTTGTTTAAAGCTTAACAACATGATGCATTAGTGATGTAACCAATAATGCCCTCATCGAGCATTCTAATACTTCCATGAGTTATATAGTTGTACTTAAACAAAGCAAGTCTAAGATTCCATGAGTTATATAAAAGTAGTATATTGCAACTGGTAATTAATCATTTCCATACAAATTTCTAAGGTTAAAAATATATTAAAAAAACGCCGGTTATCCTAACCAGATTAATTAAATCTGCATTATGACCAATCAGTCCAATCTAAATTGATACCAACCGATATGTGTTTAACCTAACTCTTAATCAGTAATAAAGAAAATGGGTAGCTAAGTCATTCATTTTTTTTATTAATGGATAGATATAATATTAGCATCATGAAATTAACTCATAGCAATCAAATTGACAACTAGCACAGATAATATATATACTAGCTGTTACTATTTCGCATTCCTTCTGAAATAATGCTACACTAACTATATACTAATATTCTGGAAATTTGCTTAAACTACAAGCAAATAGTAAGCAGAGAGTTTGCGTAAACAATAATTTACATACAAAACAGTGCCGAATTCCTAGAAAATGCAGATGAATATAACTATATAAGAACTTCAAAAAAATTCAATTAATTTGCAATTTAAACAATAGTAATTTACATGCAAAATAGTGCCTAATAAAGATTTCGTAATTAAATTGAAGAACGTGCCTGCCAAATTTGAAATTTATTGATCCTCTGATTGAAGATGCTAAATGATTTTTCACCTGTGATTGAGAGAAAACACAGAAGAGAAATAAGAATGAAGATATCAAAAATGGTTTTTGATTATTAAAATTAATCCGAACTAGTTTCAGGGGGGTTACGGTTACCAATTCTAGATAAAATATATGCAATTGAAATTGTAAACATCCAGAGTACAAATTTATGGGAAAATACTACTTTCTTCCATTTATTTGTTACTACTACCTCCGTCCCAGAATAGTCTGAACACTTTCCTTTTATATTTGTCCCAAATTAGTATGAACACTTCCATTATTGGCATGGTCCCACCATTAATATATTATTTCTTTTATACATCTTTGGCCCACACTCTACCTTTTATCAATAAAAAGTTACACAACTTTCTCTCTCCTCTAATAAAAAATACCCCACCAACTCCTATCACATCTACTTTTTAAATAAAATACACATTTGATAACCACACCACAACTTATCACCTTAAACTACGTGTTCCAACAAGTGTTCAGATCTTTCTGGCACGGAGGGAGTAGTATGATATATGCACGTGATGCGTGCGAAAACCGTTATAGAAGTTGTAATTGCACTTGTTCGGTTCACTATATTTTATTTTCCTTTATTTTAAAAAAATCCAAAATTAGAGATGTTACAGTTGGTTTTTAGTTGGGGGTATAATGGTAAGAGAGGGTGGGCACCAAAGTCCTTAAGAGTTCTCATATATAATACTAGCAATTTTGCACGCTATGCGTGCGTGTCATTTTAATGGGTTTTTTCTCAATTAGTTATTCATCAGTGTTACAAAAAAATTGATACAAACAAACATTTATAATTAGCTTTAGTTGTTTAATATGTTTTTCTTAAATCAATGTTTAATTGGTTTGTTCATCATTATTCAAATATAGTATTGCAATAAGGAAATATAAAGTAGAAAAAAGCTTGTGCTCAAATAAAGTGGAAGAATTTGTGTATCAGGTTCAATTGTTGAATATTAATAAAGTGAAAAAGTTTGATTTATATAATATAGATTACCGAATAATAATCAACATATAGGTTTTAAAATATTATCAATAGAATTATTTAAATGAAATTCAAGTTCTTATATTTTCTTCTGATTGTGTCAATCAAGTTATAATGTCAATTTAATTTTTGATCAGAGTTTTTCACACATATATATGTAAGAAAAGGCATTTAATCTTATTAATTTAATATTTAATTGAAATCTCATATTCAATTCCATTGTTACCTTAATCAACATATAGGTTTTAAAATATTATTAGTAGATTTATTTAAATGAAATTCAAGTTTTTATTTTTTCTTCTGATTGTGTCAATCAAGTTATAATGTCAATTTAATTTTTTATCAGAGTTTTTCACACATATGTAAGGAAAGGAAATCAATCTCCTTAACTTAATATTTAATTGAAATCTCAAATTCAATTCCATTGTTACCTTGTTCAATATATATAGCAAGTAGAAAAAAAAATTATTTAATATATATGACAATATAAATTCATTAAGGGTATATTAGATTTTTTTTGTGAGAGGACACCATCTTCCTCCCCCCTTCACTTATATATATATATATATATATATATATATATATATATATATATATATATATATATATATATAATACAGATTTCATATGTACTTTTGACACTATTCATTTCATCCATCTAATGTAGTTTAACCGTCTTTGTTATTTTTTCGTAAGGAAAATTATAGTGGACTGATATTTTGTTAGATTTTTTTCCACAATATATACTTTCTAATATCAATTATTTATAATTTTTACTTATGTACAATTAGAGATATTAAAAAGTCTAAGTTGTGCATTGGCAAACGTGTAGTGGAGTAATGGAACAGCTAAAAAAACGGAGGAAGTACTACATTCGCTATTGCCTTAAACATGGCGTAAGCCTAGTAGGAAATTGAGAATTTATACCAAAGCCTCTATGGTGCTCTTGGAGCACCTACCTTCTTCATAATTTTTGCATATTTATATTTTGTTTATTTGAGCAAATATGTGACAATGCACTGTGCTTGAGAACACATAGTTCTAGAGGCTTTCCATGAACACTAAGAATTTGCAATAACTAACCGAGCTTCAAAGGTCAAAATGGTAAATATTCAGAGGGATATTTACCAAATTTATGTGAGGGATTAAGTTTTGTCAACATCATTATCTTCTAGTAGTAACTTAAAAAAATGTGGTTTCTTTGGAAATTGGTAATGGATGGTATTCATAAACATGTTTTTGCTCGCTCGCTAGGTTAGTAAGTATCAAAATAAGTTGGGAATAAATTAAAGAGTTACAAAAAATATTCTTTGCAAACACTTTTAGTCCTTGATGTTCATTAATGCAGTATAGTTACATACTCCCCTTTGCATTCTCATCTTAGACATTAAAATGGTGGGAATTGAAGGATTTGCTCCCTCTTTCCATCTCACCCACATTTCCCATTCGCTCCTACCAAACATGGGATTATTTGTCATATGTGAATGTGACTACGTGAGCGATTGAGTTGGTAAAATAAATGGATTGCTAAACAACGTCTTAGAATTTCCCAGTAACGCCATAAATACATTATTTTTATACCGTATTTATATATTTGCATTTCTTTTCTCTCTCCTCCCCTTGACTCACTTCCCTAACCCCTCCTCCTCCAATTTCAAAAGACACCACCACCACCACCTTACCCCGACACACCACCACCACCGTACCCGGACACATCACCACCACCCCTTCTCTCCTCTGTTTTTTTCTCTTTTTTTTAATTTTTTTTGTTTAAAAAGGGAGGCGTCCATGGCGGGCGCTCCACCACATGGTGAGGCGCACGCCATGGACGCCTCCTTTTTTGAAATTTTTTAAAAATTAAGGGAGGCGTCTATGGCGGGCGCCTCACCATGTGGTGGAGCGCCGCCATGGACGCCTCCACCGGTGGTGGGGCGTCCATGGTGGACGCCTCCCTTTTTTTAAAAAAAATATTCACTATAAATGAAAAAAAACAGAGAGAGAGGGTGATGGTGGGGTACGAAGGTGGTGGTGCAGTGGTGGTGCGGTGGTGGTTGTGCGGCGGCACCGGTGTCCAGTGGTGAGTGGAAGAAGATGGGAGGGAAAGTGAATGAAGAAGGGGATAAAATTTGAAAATGAGAAAATATTAGGGAAGTGAGTCAAGGAGAGGAAAGAGAAAAGAAATGCAAGTATGTAACTACGGTATAAAAATACTGTATTTATGGCGTTACTAGGAAATTCTAGGGCGTTGTTTAGCAAAACCCTAAAATAATAGTCTTGTATTACCAAACCCATATAAATGGATGATATCGCCCAAAATCGAAATTTGATTCGGGATCTTTGTATTCAAACTACTTAGGAAGTAAACAAATACTCCCTCCGTTTCATTTTAATCTACACACTTACACTTTTCACGTCTGCCAATGCAAAACTATAAGAACATATATCTTTAGTTTTGTGTTTGTAAAAATTATAAAAAGTACATATTAATAAAATACATGTTATGATGAATCTAACAAGATCCCACACGACCATATTTTCATCCGCGTATAAATCACAAATGATGGTCAAAGTGAAATTTGTGAATAGTGTAAAATATCAAAGTGTAACAATTAAAATGAAACGGAGGGAGTAAGAAGTTAATAAGGCACTTTCACAAAAAGGATAAAATGGTTAGAGATAGCTACCTCAATCTGCTTTTTAGAATTTCTTGGTAAATCTATACAAATATATTAAAAGACGTTCATAAGGAAGTCTATGTGCCACGTGGCACTCTCCTCAAGCATCTAATGCAAGTGTCTTATGTCCATGTGAACTCCTCAATTAAAAAATATAAATATTGTGTACTGCAAGTTATCGAACAAGTGACCTTTAAAATGAAAAGTGAGAGCTTAACCATCAATACACTATCATTTTATTGTCTAATGTTTCAAATAAAATATGATAAAGTCTTATAATAATTATATTTAACTAAAAGATTTAATAAAGTATTTGGATATCTAAAACTCTTATTATGGTAGTAAGACGACCAAGAGACTATTAATGACATGTTGCTCTACCCCAATTTCTTTTAAGCTATTATTTTGAAAATGAACTCTAAGGTTTTTTACTTATCACGTCATGACGTCAATTTTACAATTTCTCACTGGACAAAAAAATACGAAAGCAACAAATGAATTATGAAATATATTAATAATAACGAACATATTTGTTTATTGTAATTGACCTGAGGCATCACCCGGGCCAAAATACTAGTTCAATGTTATAACTTGTGAAACTCTATAAAAGTAATCATAAATAGAGAAAGGTCATTTCTCTCAAAGCTCAAATTGTGAAGGATCGTGATTCTCTCTCTAAAAGTTCGAATTTATGATTGATAAATGATTGATTTTTGTGAATCACCAAAAATAACACATAGTATATGATGTACATGTATGTGATGTGATGTTCTTTTTTATGTTGTACATGTAACGAACATGACAATAGTATATGATGTTTATTTTTTAAAACAATTTTGGTAGAATAATATAAATTATATATTACTAGTTTACTATAAAATATGATTAGCATGGGATAACCTAATGGTGTTGTCATCACGTTCAAAATTTTCCGTAAGGATTTCAACTTATCTTTAAAAACAAAGTTTATATAGAACAAGACAACGATATAAGAAGAATATTTAACCATTTTATTCAAGATCATATGATTATATATATTTATAGGTTGATTTATAATAAAAAAAGAAAAATTTATTGATATAACAAATAACATGTTGTTAGTTAAATCCAAACATGTCATCGATATAAAAATAACATCTATCTTTTATTTTAAAATGTGTTCTTTAAATAGATCTTGTATGCTCTTTCAGTATATGTTCTTTTTTTAATATCATTATATGTTCTTTTCATTAATACCTAGATTCTTATTATTAACGGACCTTGAACATGAGTGTTCTTTTATTTTTAATTTTTTTGGGCCCATTTCGAAAATCCCGTGGTAAAATTAATTTTCTCTGGGCTGCCCTCGCACAGGGTCACCCACATAAAGACCCAACAAGCCCCAACCCCCCTCCCCCACCCACAACAATATTGAAATATAAATGCTTCCACCAAGATTTGAACATTGATCTCCCATGTGAGAGGTAAGAAGTCATACCATTGGACCCAAGAGTCCTTAGTCTTTTATTTTGTAATTGTATGTTCATATACTAATGTGCTCTTTTTCAAAAAAAAAAAACTAATTATGCTATAATAATAATAATAATTATTATTATTATTATGTTATCTATATTATTATTATTATTATTATTATTATTATTATTATTATTGTTAATATTATTATAATATTATTTATATTATTATTATATTATTATTATTATTATTATTGAAAGTTGTGCATACTAATAAAATGATAGTAATAGTAATACTAGTAATGAAATACAAAGTAATAATAATATTAGTAATAATATGTTTTTTAAATGATAAGTTCAGATCAGATCAGATCAGAAAAAATAAGTTCAGATCAGATAAGTTCAGATCCGAAAATTTCATGTGAACTATACATAGCCTTATTGTAACTAAATTGCTAGATATATATATATATATATATATATATATATATATATATATATATGAAACTTGAGTATGTGGAGAAATTTCTACAATATACTTAAGGGGATCTACTATTCTCTTAATTTAATATGAGTATATAATTAGTACGTAGGGTCCGTTCTGTTCAACTTATTTTAACTCATATAAGATTTGATAAGATCAAATAAGATAAGATCTGATAAGATAAGATCAGATCAGATAAGAGGTTAGACACACTCAATAAACTATCTTATAAGATAAGATAAGATCAGATAAGATCAGATTTTATAAGATCTTATAATATAAGATAAGACAAAATAAGTTAAACAGAACAGACCCTTAGTGAATTACTATTTTAAAGAATTAAGAATCCACTTATTTGAACAATAGATTTTTTTTAGTTATAAAAATCCTTCTCAAACTCTGGTACTCCAAATCTCATGTTCAATGCAATTCATATAAACCTATTGTTGGTTAACCAAATTTTATGTTTGATTGTAATTCAAGAAAATAAAAAAAAACATAAATAACACTTCGAAATTATTTGAAACTATAAACAACTAATTTATACAAAACTATATGTATTTCACTTTATTTAGACATCGCCAAGTGAATAACTAATGTCTTTTAAAGGCATAAATTCTCGTATATGAAGAAAGATCTCTTAAATTCAAGAGCTGTGTTAAAAAGGAATAATTACATAAGATAAAATTTTGGACCGAATAGATATTTAGGCTATGTTCTTTTCAACTTATTTTTGTTTATCTTAACTTCACAAAACTTATCTAAATTTAACTGAACTTATTAAACCTTGTTAGGCTCTGTTCTTTTGGACTGAATTGAACTGAACTGAATTTGTCTGAACCGAATTGAATTGAACTGAAATGAATGAAAACTGTGAGAGGAAACTAATTGAACTGAACTGAACTGAAATGAACTAAACTGAAATGAATTGAACTTGTTCAATCGAATCCAACTTGCGAATTGAATTGAATTTTTATTAATTCAATCCTTCATTAGACTTCATCTGAACTTATTTAAACTTATATGCACTTATTAGATCTTGTAACTCCTTTATTAGACTTCATATGAACTTATCTAAACTTATCTGTACTTATTAGATCTTATTCTATGAGTGTGTCAAACTTTATTTTTGTTAAACTAAACTAATTTAAACCTATTAGACCTTATTAGTCCTTATATGACTTATCTAAAGTTATCTAAACTTACCGAACTTATTTTTTCTTATTTTTCTTATAAGGGACTGAAAACAAGTTGAACATAACCGTTTAATATCAATTTCTCTCTCACACAAGGATTGCCAATCCTTGGGATTACACAAACCTTTCCCATTTTCTACCTAGTGTTTGTTTTTTGCAAGATCATTTGAGAATAGAAACTATCAATTTATCATAATTGATGAATAATTGTGCAAATAGGATGATCAATCATCTGATTCTCTCTAACATATTATCTCACAACATGAACAGTGAATCAGTACCAGTACATCATGAAACAAATTTCAATAGCTAGAATAACTGTACTACTGTACAAACCCACCCCCATCCACTTATAAAAAAAAAATCATAACTTCTTACCGTACCGCTTTCATACACAAAATAATATCAATGTCTACCTAATAAGCTAGTACTAAAAGAAAAACAGAAACCAAGGGGAGAAAATGACACAGACCAAAAAACTAAACAGACTTCATCCTGTAGAAAACTCCCCTACACCAGCGGCTCGACAAAAAGAAGAAAACAGAATTATGAAAGAAAAATAAAGACGACCAACGCCCAGAATCAATCAAATTCATCCTAGTTCCATCAAGACTTTGCACCTGAGTGTCGAAATCACGTCATCATGATGATCATTTTACACGAATAATCGGACTGCATGCAGGAAGGTTATCCTGATGCTCGTGGCTTCCTTCTTATATCTGACCTTAATGAGTCTGGATTGTCACTTTTGTCTGTGTCTGAGAAATCCCTCTGAGAGGATTCAATCTCTGCGCTGTTTGCCCGACCCTTTCGGTGTCTTCGATCCTGGGATACAGCAGAAAAAGATATATATATTTTAGAAAAGGGTAATCAGCAATAGAATTACCAAGACAATTCAGATTTTGTATCACTAACAGAGTCATGATTAAAAAGGCTCCGTTTGTTTGGAGCAAAACTTTTTCCAGGATAAAAATGATCATCCCCATTTTCCGTTGTTTGGTTGGACAAGGGACTTAAAAAGGAAAACTAAGTTGGAAAAGAGCTTTCCATCCCTTTGTAAACATTTTCCTCCAAAATTTGAAGGAAAACCATTTTCCTCCACTCTCTCATTCCCAGCATTTTTCCCCTTAACAAATAGATTTCATGATACGATCATCAATTCTAGACTCTAGTGGTCCCAATCTATGACAACAAAAAGAATTTCAATCCTTGTCCAATCACAACTGTAATTCATAATTACTCATTGGCAAAGCATAGTAACACCTCGATATAGCAATAAGCAAGTTTGGTTTGATCATATTTAGCATCTCCCCCCTCCCCTCCCAAACCAAACTGTCGATCAAGACCTTTTATGTGAAGTGTTAAGTAGAAGCAAATCATCTCTCCTGTGTAGTAAACTAGTAATGATAGATGGAATCTATTTGCTCCCACGCACAACGTAAGTAGGCAACACAAGGAGTCGAGGTCCCGAAGATAGAAAGACAGCTGAACTTTTCTTTGTCTTTGTGCGAGCTTCAATAGAAGTAGCTTTTTTATTGTCTTTCATATTTACTTCCTTTAATGTGATTGCAAAATAGATCAAGTTCAGCTTTGTCACGACGCGAAGTAAGACAAGACAGAGACATCACTAAGTGTATAACGCACCAAGAGCTATAACATCAAGTAGAGAGCCTATTCTGCAGTATGGTGCAAGTGCGACCATGCATTTTTAAGTCATATTTTCAATTCAAAATATATTGAAGAACACATCCAGGGCGCTTAATAAAGCTCAAAGAGCCATATCGAAAGAATTAATTCTGGAGTTCCAGTACTCACCTCTCGAGGTATGGGATACTCCTCTGATTCAAGCATGCGAACAACCTGACCCATCTTGGGTCTCTTGTCAGAGTCTGGATCGACACACCTCAGCGCAGTCAAAAGAGCACGCTTCAGAGCCCTCGTTGATGGTTTTGCTTCAATATTTGGGTCCACAACTTCCTCAGACCGCCGACTTCCCACCATCATTTTAAGCCAATCAACCAAATTCACCTGAGAGCATCAGAGTAAATCAGTCCAGCAAAACGTTACTACCTGAAGCCTTCAAATAAACTCGCTTGTAACACAAATACTTAATATAATGTGTGTTCACTAGTCGAACACACAGATGGCTTCCAAGTTCTATAGCTGCAAATCATTTGACAGCTCATGGGTGACAAATCATCAGGATAGAAAGTTGCCAAAACAATAAGAGGACTTATCATGAGTGGATAGTAAAAATTACTCCCTTTGTTCCATGAAGAACTATTCACTTTTCTTTTACATGGTCTCCAATGCATAACTCTTGACGAATAATATCTTTATTAATGTATTAGTAAATATTATGAAAAATGATGATTGATGATTAAAACATACACATTGAGAAAAATCTAACATCTCAAATGCTCTTATTTGTCATATGTATAAATTACAAAGCACAGTCAAAGTTTTGTAACTTTGACCACATGAATAGTAGCTAAGTAGTTCTACATGGAACAGAGGTAGTAAACTTTATGGCATAAAGTGGCATGTTCTCAAATTTAGCAACCAAAGGAAGTTTGTCTAGATTTGAGCAGTAGCAACCTATCAAATTTAAATAGATCACGGAAAGAAAAAAATCTCAAGGACAAGCCAAATTCAGAAGCAAAAGTATCTAATCATAGGTGACAAAATTCCACATTTGCTGCCATTTCAACACTGCCAATAAGAGATTTCACTATGACGGAACAATAAAGCACTTGGGGAATTATCAAGATTTTCCAGAATAAATAATACTTCCTCCCTTCTTTTTCACTTCAATTCATTTTGACTTTTTGCACTATTTACATACCTCACTTTGACCAATTCTCAATACCAAGATATTGAAATGAATTTTATCATGTAAAATGTTAGTACAGTTGTCTCAAAGTAAATATTTAAAATGTCAACTTTTTGTGATGTTTTATATTTACTATTTGATTGCTGAAGATATTAACGTATAAAGTTGTACATTGGCACACGTGACAAATCAAAATGGTAGAAATAAAAAAGATTGGAAAGAATAGCTAGTTCAACCAACATCAGTTCAAGCAGTAACTGCAACATAGTGTCATAGTCTATATTAAAAACACAAGGCTATTACACACCTCCTGTGGTGGACGACCATAGTCCACGGGATCTCTTCCGGTAATCGCCTCCAAGAGTAAGACCCCAAAACTATAAACATCACTCTTCTCGTTCAGAAGGCCGGTATTTGCATACTCAGGTGCTACATATCTGAAATTGAAGAAGATAGAAGATTAGCTCAACTGTCCAGCATATTTCTAGAAGGCAGAGAAGATGTATCCTTTAGTACTGTCATTTGATGTCAAATACAGGGCCATATTAAAGTCCACAATGTACTTGCATCATACCCAAAGGTTCCCATCACTCGAGTCGTTACATGACTTTTCCCAGCACCGAGAAGCTTTGCAAGGCCAAAATCTGAGACCTTTGCATTGAAATCTTCACCGATCAAAATATTGCTAGACTTAATATCGCGGTGAACAACTTTTGGCTCAATTGCCTCATGCAAGTAGGCAAGACTGCAAAAGTAATTCATAACAGAAATCAGCATAATAGCAAAAGATAATTTTATTAATACTGACAGATAAGATATCTTTATACTGATTTATACCTCTATATAATAAATACACTAAAGCAAAAGTCACTAAATCAGATCTTTGCTTCTGAAAAAATCCTCCTAAACATATACTCCATATTTAGCTTTCTGGTAAAGGCTTTAGATAATGCTGCCATTGGTCCAATCTCTTAAAACCTGACTTTGTAGGATATTAAGAACTAGTTACTGCTATATGATTGGTCAAATCTTTCAATTTATATAAACTAGTGTAGTTGATAAATGCCCAAATTGTTTCATTATTTATCGAAACACTAATTTCAATAGCCAAGCATGGCTCTATTACTACCCAGGTAGTTGATAATTTGATATGAGAGTGATATCAACGTACACCAACTACCAAATGATACCTATATCCTACATTCCCATCCCACTCTCCTCCTCACCAAAATTTCCCCTACCCTTCGTCCTCTGGCCATCTATTACGGATCTGCTCTCCCCTTCTCAAGTCTAATCCACTTCCCTGTCCGCCTTACCCTATCATGTTTCTTCTATTATTCGAGTATAATCGGCAATATTAATCTATGACAATTGTCAAATATCAATAGATTTGATCTAAAATAACTAAAGTCCAATCACGTAGCTTCACAATAACAGTAGCTTTACTTAAATCCAAATCTGTAGAAACCAAATTCATATACTACTTCAAGAAATAGAAAATAGGTCTAATCTATAGTCACCTCCACGCATGAAGACGCCAAACATCGTCAGTATGGAAGCGGAGACAGGAGATTATGTAGTGTGGACAAATTAAAAATCACTTTAAAGACAAGCACACAGAGTGATTGCAACCCTCTCCAAAGATTCGCCTTGAATCTATTTGGTGATCATTTACAATCTTAAACCTAGCAAGCGAGGAAAAGACACAAATCACATAATACACCTCAGAAATGAACTTCCATGAGCAAGCACATGTCACTCGAGCATCCCATACATTCTGGAGTGATTATATTCATCCTTGATAAATCGATGTCACTACAAAGAAGAAAAAATCACAATGAACTTCCCACAAAAGGCATATATTTAGGAAGCATCCTCCAAAGCCCCAAACTTCCTCCTGTTTTGGTTCGAACACCAAGTTCCTTCCCTCCACTCACCACAACTGTCATTATAATCTTAAAAAGTGAGATAGTAAAGAGAAATACAAGACAAACAAGATTGCAGCCAGGTAAATACACCCTCCCAAAGAAGATAAATCCTCCATACGTCCAAGCTCCTTGAGTTTCTCGTAATTTTAGAAGACCTCCAATGAGGATTGCCTCCAATAGGCACGCCCAAATTACTAAGCGGCCAACTCTAGTTTCACAACCCCACTAAAGTAGCAAGCGCCAACATCAATTTCCAAAAGTCATAACCTAACTAGATTAATTCCACAAAGATGTACCTTTAACCCCAAAAACAACTCGATAATCTGCAAGTTTGTGAGGACATTCTTTAAACATTTCAAGACATTTAGGCCTTACGAAAAAAGCCAAAAGTGTCATCTAGAAACTACAAAAGGTACGCGTCTACCTCCTCTCTCGCCACCCCAAATATCGTGATGGTTTTTTCCAATACACCCCTCACAAACATCTTACCAAGCATATATAACTACGAAGTGCAAAGAAACCGTAAGTGGAATAACTCCCGTCTTTAAAAAAACACTATCCGAGAGCACCATTCATTGTCACCAACATGAGACATGCAAGTTGCAACCTACGAATTCTGATCCAACATCTCCCACTTCCTAAGAGCAACATTCACCATCATCAAATTTTAGCATGAGGCAAGCAATCTCTGAATAAACATCTCCACCATCTCCTTCAATCTCCAACCCTTTTCCTCATTAATACAAAATTAAGCCTTCTATACATATAAAATATAAAATAACCCATGCACACTTCTTACTTTTTAGATGAGCCTCATCAATGATGCAAGAACACACAGTCCTCTATTGATTAGCCCAAACCTCCATAACATATTTATAAGCACTGGCAAGCTACCTCGTGGAATGAAAAACCCTCTCCTTGATAATACTATCCTTCTTTAAATAGGGGATAATGTTCATCGTGCATTTACCACTAACCCAAGTCTCATCAAATTTTTCCATAAAAGTAGGTCACAAGCTTAACCACATCCCAGCAATCCTAACAAAACGCCGTTGTAAAACGACCAAAACCCGGCACCTTATCACTATTTAGAGAGAAAACAGTCCATAAAAAAACCTACCCCATAATTGTTATCTTATTTACTTAGTTTAAGTATGAAGGTACAAGTTGATTTTTCGTGGCCCTCCCAACGAAACTCTTTCATGCTACAAGAGCATAAACCAAGAGCCATTCATGTAGAATTAAAAACACTAAGTTGCAATTCTGGAAACTGGTATAACTCTAAGTGACGGTTCGAAGAGGTAGGGTCACAACTCACAACTGCAATAAAGACCAGCAAAATCCCAGAAGAGGGTCTGAGAGGGAAAGGGAGAAGTAAGAGAAATGGTAGAGGGAAGAAAAGTCAACTAGTAGATCAGCCATGACCATGCACCCGTGCAGGGAGTTTGTGAGTCCCTAAAAAATCCATTCACAGCTGGCAAGGCAGTGGAGGGTGGGGGCCATAGGATACGGAGAAAGCGAAAGGGGAGAGTGAGGAAAATATGTCAAGGAAAAGAGGGTGAGAGAGGAGAAGTAAGAGGAACAGTAGAGGGAAGGAGAATCGACTAGCAGATCAGCCATGACCATTGACCCTGCAGGGAGCTTGTGAGCCCCTAGAAAATCCATTGACAGTTGGCAAGGCAGTGGAGGGGGGACCAAGGACAAGGAGAAAGGAAAATATGTCAATTATCACCCCCCCCCAAACACCTCATAATAAGAGGTGGTTTCATGCCTTGTGTAAATTTTCATCTATTGCCAGATAAGCAGGCCATATCATTATCAGCTCTGTCATCAATATTTCTTCTATTGGCAAGCCTCTTGTAGCAGACATAACCACACTGTATAATATAAATTGGAACTATATAGCACATGTACAATATGCTACGATTTGTGTGACTACGTAGGAACAAGGAAGTAAACACTGGGTAAACAAAACTTAGTGTTACCTAAATTTCTTTCCCTACAAACTTTAGATCCCAACTATCGGCAAGGATCAATAGATTAGCTATATACCAGGCCACTGGGTATGCATTAACATTGTTTTCTGAACAAGAGACGCTCTCATTAGTCATTAGCCCACAACAACCAGACCAAAGAAACATATAAGCACAATCTCGGCATACCATAATTTTGATTAGAAGCAACTTACGAATTTATAATCAATGATCAAGCCAGCGTATTGCAACATAGATAGAGCATGAAGCACATGCTACGCAGGCTTGTTTGTAATCAATATATAACTGTTTTTATGCTGAGTTTAGTAAGATATAAATAATATTTCAAACATTCAGTCAGCTTACGCTTTTGCTGTGCCAAGCAACACTTTCATCCGGGCCTCCCAAGTAAGATATCCATGCTGACGCATGGCACCATGTAGCCATTGCTCTAAGTTGCCATTATTGACATACTCATAAACTAACATCCTGAAGATAATAGAAAGATAAAATCAGATTTTAAAACCATTATTATACTAAGAATATCTTTGAAATGTACCAGTCAGCCACGAGAAACCATCAAAACATGTTAATAACTTTTGCCAATTGCGCAGAACTACCTGTGAGTTCCTTCAACACAATAACCCAAAAGTCTGACCAAATTCTTATGACGAACATGGCCAATGGCTTCCACTTCAACTCTAAATTCCTTCTCAGCTTGGCCTCTGTACAAAAAGGAAGTTGAGCAGCTTGAATAAATAAAATCACCACATGAGAAATGACAATTACTAGTGAACTTGAGAAAATGCAATAAGATCATTCCAGACTCACAGGTTATTCAGAATCCTTTTTATGGCTACAGGGGTACCATTGACCAAGCATCCTTTGTATACTATTCCATATCCACCTTCGCCAATGACATTTTCCTTAGAGAATCTGTTTGTTGCCGTTTCAAGATCCCTTAATGTAAACCAATGACCCCAACCCAAATGTGAAAATTCAGGCAGACCACTGAGTGGAGAAGGAGCTGTGATTGGATGAGAGGAAGATGGTTTAAACATAGCATACACTCCAGAACCCCCTTCATCCCCTGATATGGAACCACCCACTTCCATACGATGAAATGACCCTGACTGGCTGCTAGCATCTCCATTTCTCATTTTACCTGAATCTCCATGTACCCCCTTATCAGAATCCCTGTCACTAAATTTGTCCTTGAGGGTCATAACTTTCCCTTCACCAGGAGCATATGCGTTCGTCGATATGTGCTCCACTCGAATTTCTTTAATTTCTTTTGAAACAGAGGGGATTTGGCTGACGGGTAAGTTGCCTTTAGCTCTCTTAGCTTTCTTGCGCGCAGTAAGGCATAGAGGTATAAGGGCTAATATGATTATGATGAACAGTCCAACAAAAATTCCAATCAGTTCCCAGACTTTCAAGCCAAAAATAGCTTTCTTGGATAACTTAGCATAAAGATCAGCCATTTTCCAGAAGCCGGAGTACCTAAGAATAATTCAGAACAGGAGATAATCATAAACAAAAAACAAGAATCCATTGTTCAATCAAATGTCATAATGTAATTTATCAGCAGCAAGCCAGCACAGACTGAACTTATCCATCATTCATTTCCACTATAAAACAGCATGCACTTGCCACTAGCCATTTTGATACAGGCTGCCCGCCTTCCCGCCCGCCCACACAAACACACACATTGACACACATACTATTTCCAATCCAGCAACAAGCAGAATAATCCAGAAACACATAGGGGAAATCATAATCCTGCTCTAACATGTTAATTAATATATAGAACTACACAAACTCTAAAATGCAACACCTGAACCAGTAAAATCAAACAAACCCAATAAAATGCTTGGCCTCCTACTCAAATTACCATTACATGCATAGATATATAATAAAAATTTTAAAAAATTGCTTAAACAATTCAATTGCTTAATTACCTCAGGTGGAATTAAAAGTGCAGATTAACTGAGCACTAAAGCTCGGATCCCAGAACCCAATTACTCGCACCAAAAAAACCCAACTTGGATCTCCAATAACAAATTCAGCAAAGCCCATGAAATGGGCAACCATTAAAACTATAGTACCTTAAAAAACAAAAAAAAGGGTAACCTTTAAGAAAAATCCCCACCCAAAAAAAACAGGTTAAATAGAACAACTTATTGGATTTCTTTTCTGGGTTTGACAGAAAAAATGTACAGTTTTTTTAAATCTAAGCTGAAATGGAGCTTTCTCCCACCACACTTGTTGGGCAAAAACTTCACCAGTAAAAACCCTAATATCCCAAAAATGGCAACAAGAAAAGAGGTGTTTTTGAGTTGGGAAAAACAGGGACATGGAAATATTTTTGGGGGCTAAAAAAGTTTGGGTAGTAGAAAGAGTAATATGATTATCTTGTTTTGTGTGTATGTGTGAAGGGGAAAGAAGAAGAAGAGGAGAGAGATTAAGAGAAGTGGTGGGTGTGGACTGTAGAGTAATGTTATCAGTGGTAGGTGATGAGACAAATTTTGGGTCACAAACAGTAAAAGTGAAGCATTCAGATTGGATTGGAAGGCATTCTTTGGGATTTTCCTTTTGGTTTTGCTTTTGATCCTTTTGGAATGTCACTCATTATCTTCCTAATTGGATTAATTTATAGTGTTAATTTATCAAATCTTTAACGTCCCCAATTCCGATAGCTGTGGAACTTATAGTATAATGCTCAAAAAATTTATCATACACCAAGAGCATACAGTGGATATAGTACGTCCAAAGCTATTATTTTTGCTCATTGCATATTTAAAATAATCCAAATGAACAAAATGTATCAAAAAAAGAGTTCCAAATGAGCAAACCCTGCACATAGTACACCCGGCCCCGGGTGCAGAGCTAGCAAAAGTTGACCTAACTCGATAACCCGACCTGAAACTGACCTGAAAATTCCGGGTTTGGGTTGAGATTTTCAACCTGAAATAAAAATGGGTTGGGTACGACTTGAAAATATAATGGGTTAAGTTCGGGTTGACTTTTTTAACCTGAAAATGACCCGAATAACCTGACTTAGAAGTCGGGTTATTTCATCGGACATTATGTTGAGATTTTCATCCTTCAAGCTATGAATGACTTTAAGTGTCTAATGAAAATAACCAATCCTCTATTCTTTGCTTATGAAACTACGTAAACATTTTTTCATGTTTTTTTGTTACAATATAGTGCAAATAGTCGCGAGTTTAAGTTGTGGTGGCTTTTTGGTTAAACATCATGAAAATCAAACTTTAATGATGATAATGATGGTATAATTCTCCATTAGTGTATATGAACGATAATATGATACCTTTATAGTATAGTACATGTCAAATTGTTGCGTTTTTTTTACATTTTTTTATTTTGTTTTGATTTATAAATTTCCAGTTATTAAATCATATCCTATAGAAAAACAATACTCGTATCCCTTTATTGTATTTTTTATAGCTAAGCACCTCTTTGATTTTTATTATTTGAAAGTTAAATAACGAGTAATTGAGTATTATTCTCTATATTTACATACACTAATCAACTAATCCTCGCAATATAAATATACTACTTCCTCCATTACATTGCTTTATACAACCAGTGGCGTATCCAGGAATTGTCGTATATGGGTTCGGAGCCGTTCGAAAGAAAACCAAGATGAATAATTAATACAACTAGAAAGGAATTGGTATTGGACTTTTCTATCCTATGCCACAAAAGCATAAATTAAGAATCTTAGGATTTTATTAAAAAAATATAATATAACAAGATTCTATTTGGTGATAATAAATAAGGATAGATTCTGAAGATATAGATAATTATGTGGGATTTTTTAGTTTGATTGGTCGTTTTTGAAAAAAAAAAACTTTTATTAGAATTCAGTGATCCATGAACCGTGCAGGAGGGTTTCCCATCACACGGCTCACCAACTTGATTTTTTTGCGGAAACCTTATATCCAAACTGGCTTGGAAAAGAGGTAAGGAAACTTTTTGTATAATGATATCTTATATATACTTTGTGGTATAGGTTAGAAAAATTCTTATATAATTTCTCTAACGAGGAAAACACAACAAAATCCTTATATAATTTCTCTAAAGAGGAAAACACAACAAGTAAAGACTAATACTCCACTTATGTATTAAGCACAACGTTATATAATAGGACAGAGTTAGTATTCAGTAAAATGTCCAACGATAAGAAAGCATAAGGATACTCAAAATATTTAACGCGTTTACAAAATTTATCAATCAACACATGTGGATGTTGGCTAGTAAAGTTTTAGAACATGGCATATAAGGCTTGAGATCAAATCCATATACACAGTACGTTGTACGTCAATGACTCTCTATAAATGTTTAAAATAAATATTAGAATTAAGACATGGTATTGTGAATCATAGTTGTAGCATTCTCACTAATTTTGCACTAATCGGATGAGGTTAATTAATTATTGGGTAAATTAGTTAGTAGATTTAAATAGGAAAAATTGTAAAAAATAATCCCAAGTTTCAGGTGTCTTCCCATATTAATCCCAAGTTTAAATTATTTTTAAATAATCTGAAGTTTGGGAGTCATTTTCCATATTCCCAAAAACCTATAATCGTTTAACCGATTTTAAAAAGTTGATAAGACACCTATTTTATTTAAAAAAATCACCTCTAATCGCCTTATCACCCACCCCAATTATTAAAATGAAAAAAAAAAAAAAATGTTTCTTAGGCGTATTAACCTTCCCCAAAACGAGTTTTAAACCGACTTTTTTACCTGAGGTCTAAGTAAGAAATTACTACTTAACTGAGATTATTTAAAATAGTCCAATTGGTTAATTTGGAAGAAAACTGGGGTTATTTTTTTTGACAATTTTTCCATTTAAATACAAGTGGATAGGTACAAGGTGAGGAATTTTGATGCTGGAAATAGTAGGCTTAGGCTTAGCTGTACATGATTTGGCAATAGACCGATAGTACCGTTAGTTAATGTGTGGCGTGGCATTTGAATAGTTAAAAAGTCTTTTCGTGTTAATTTTCTTCGGCTCCGCTAACCCAGAGGCCTACGGCCACATGATTCGACCCGGTATTTGGGCCCCAAATGGGGCAATTTTCTTTGTGTTTCTGTCAAAATTTCGTAGTGTCAAAGTTAATCACCTCTACAGCTCTACAACTTGGCTAATAAGTTAGCAAGTTCACTCCACTTGAGAATTGAGATAACCAATTATATATAGGAAAAATTGACAATAGAGGTCTCAACTTTGGGTGATAATTTTTAAAAGGTCTGAACTATTGATTAACCTGTGTAGGTCCCAACTTTAGGGGGTCTTAACTTTTAACGGGCCTTAGTGACTTGAAACTGGCTTAATAGGTCATAACTTGTAAAACTTGGGTCACACCAGAAGGGTTAATTGAGGGATGGAAGTAGGAACTAAGTGAGATTTTTAAAAAAATCGTCAATTTTGAGTCATCGAGGCCCGCTAAAAGTTAAGACCCCCTAAAGTTGGGACCTACACAGGTTAATCAATAGTTCAAACCTTTTAAAAATTATCGCCCAAAGTTCAGACCTCTATTGTCAATTTTTCCTTATATATACTTCATATATATATATATATATATATATATAGAAGTGAGTTCATATGAGAATACATACTTACATGAGAAAGCATACTTACATGAGAAATGAGAATGGATTTTACGCGCTATAACTCTAATGAAGTGAAGTAACTCTAATGAAAAAGTGATGTAACTAAAAAAAAAAATATTAGAAAAAAAACTAAAAAAAAAAAAAAAATTTTTAAATTTTTTTTTGGGCTCAAAATTTTTTCGGAGGTATAACTCTAATGAATAAGTGTTGTAATTCTATTCCAATCGTGTGGTTGAGATTCATTCTCATTTCTCATGTAAAGAGCATTCTCATGTGATCTTGCCCCTATATGGTTTGGACCCATGATCTGGTTCAACAGTGTTGTGTAAAGCCCACCTAAAAGATTCAATCTGCATGTCCCCAAGGGGCCCATCAGTCCCCTAGATAGAAAATAACTTTACCATAAAAGGGAGACAACTTCTCTACAGACATGGATGCCCCCCAATAGGGTTTTCTGTCTGGGAAATCCCTAACATTATAAAAGCAGCAAGCCCAATCAATAAGCAGGTATTGAATTCTCACCTAACTAAACCAGAGCATCTCTCTCTACAATTACTCACTTTCTTTCTTTACCTCAATCTCAACTGACTTGAGCGTCGGAGGTGCTTTCCCGGGAACACCCCCGGGACAGTTTTCCTTGTTTTGCAGGACTCCAAGTGACAAGACTCAGGATTATACTCCAACTCGGGATTTTAACCTCTCTAAATACACTTAACTCATTTGACTAGTTTCTAGGCAGAAACAATTTGGCGCCGTCTGTGGGGACACTACATCTCAAAGCTACGTACCGAGAGTAACATGGCACCCCGAAGGAAAACTACCCGAGCTTCACTACCGCCCCAACTGACCCCGATTCAATCACAACAGCCCAATGTGCTAGTGGAATCGCTTCCCCTCGACGATGAGGAATCCACACCTCGTAACGAAGAGCGAACTATTTCACGAGAACGATTCCAGCCCGATCCGCCTCCCATTACCAGGGCGGATATAGAGAGGATAGCTCAATAGTTAAATGCGAACATGCAACGCAGCCTGCAGGAACTCATAGCGGGAATCCCTCAGCTCAACTAAGGGGTACCCCGAGAGTTGACCCAGGGAGAGTCTCAAGTTGGGGGTGATCCAAACACTCAAGCCCCTAACCGGGGAGGACAACAAGCGGGAGGAGAGAGATCTCGACATGCTAACTCTCGAAGGACCTCAAATTCTGATGCCCGACGCATTATAGAAGAAAATCGTCGACGCCGAATGGAACAAGACGCTCCAAACCTCCTTAACGCCAAGAGGGCCAATCAGGAGAAAACCCACCAGGAGGAACAAGCCCATTCTCGGACTCCTAGAAGAGGGCGGGAAGGATCCCCTCTCGGGTCCAAAAAGACTAGAGTTGAAGGAGAAGGAGACTCGGGACCCCCTAGAAATAGGAGCCCCGTATTGGTTAAAAGAAGAGTACTCAACTTTATGACACCCTTCAGTCGGAAGATCATGGAAGTCCCTAACCCAAGCAAGGTCAAAGTCCCACTGATCGAGCAATACTCGGGAAATAGCGATCCTGACGATCACATGGCGGCCTACAAGGCTACAAGGCCCAGTTGAGTGTGCAGACCGGGTGCGAAGCCACTTGGTGTCGTTACTTCCCGACGACCCTTAAGGGCTTGGCACTCAGCTTGTTCTCACGACTCTCCCCTGGCATTATCACGAACTTTTCTGTGTTAGAATCATTATTCCACCAACATTTCATTGCCGGGCACCGGCACAAAAAGACTAGCACCCACTTAATGTCAATCAACCAGCAGGAGCATGAAAGCCTGACCGACTACATCAAATGGTTCAATGAAGAGTGCATAAAGATCTCCGACCTTCAAGACGGGGTAGCCTTCACCGCCTTGATGTCGGGACTCTGGCCGGGTAAGTTCAGATGGTCCTTGGCCGAGAACGAAGTCACCACATTCACTGAGGCCATGTGTCGGGCCCAGTAATTTATTCAAGCCTCAAACATCTGCGAGCCTATTGTAGAGAAGTCGAAGAAAAGAAAGGAAGAAACCCCTTACCGGGAATCCAACAAAAGCAACAAAAGCAATCAACAACTACTCCCGAGAACTGAAGATAATGGGAATGACCCCCGCTTCAACAGAATTAGACGTGAGATCTATCTAGATCTGAAACACAAGTCGGTATTGTCCATCCCTCCCCCTATAAGGACCTCAAAGGAAAGAAGGGATCAACGGCTGTGGTGTGAAAACCACCGAGAATGCGGGCATACAACTAAGGACTGTCGGGAATTAAAAAAGGCCTTGGATCACTTGGCTGACCAAGTGAAGTTGAACAGGTACATCAAGCACTCTCGGGAAGAGAAAGGAAAGGAGAAGGAAGCAAAAAACGATAGCAACAACACCGACGGGTATGTCGGGGTAATAGCCGAGCCCGCAAGGCTCATCTCCAATCAATGAAGCAACATGTTCTAGAAATAGAGCCCATGAAGGAGGGATTTCCTGTCATGACGTTCGGGGAGCCTGACTGGCACATTCATACCCCCAATGATGACCCCCTTGTCATAGAAATGAAGATCGCCAACTCCCGGGTCAAGAGGATTCTAGTCGATAGCGGCTCCTTAGCAGACATCATAACCCTGGACTACTTGCGCAAGTTCAAGTATACCGAGAAAGACGTGATATCGACCAGTCAGCCGCTGATAGGCTTCGGGGGAGGATCGGTATATCCCCTCGGGTATGTAAAATTGGTTGTAAGACTTGGGGAAAGAGGAAAAGAAGAAGCCTACCAGTCGACTTCCTAGTGGTCGATACCCCACTGCCTTACAATGTTAACATGGGTAGGCCCACCATGAACAAGATAAAAGCAGCCATCTCGGTATACCAACTACGCATGCAATAGGAAACAGACGAAGGGCAAGTCGGGAAGATTTACGGTGATCAGCAGACAGCTCGAGAGTGTTATACAAATAGTTTCAAAGTAAATTCTCCAGAGGAAGAGCGACCAAAGAAGAGGAAGAGAGAAGACCCCGAAGACACCCCCACTGGTCTCGGGGTCTACCTTTCAGAAAATCGAAAGCTATATGAACGACCCAGCCGGTCGAGGAGGATGAAGAGATAATGCTGGATGAAGGCCTCGGGCATGGGGTAAGGATTGGCCAAAACCTCAGTCCTCAGATCAAGGAAAAACCCATCAACACCTTGCGGGAATACAATGACGTGTTTGCTTACTCCGCCTCTGACATGCAGGGGTTGGATCCCAAGTTCGCATCCCATGAGCTAAATATCAAGGAAGGATTCCGCCACATCAAGCAGAAGCTCAAGCATCAGGGGCCCGAAAGAAACGCGGCAGCAGCGGAAGAGGTCAAGAAACTGCTAGAGGCAGGCATCATCGAAGAGTGCCAATACACAGAGTGGTTGGCCAATGTCGTTCTGATTAAAAAGGCTAGTGGAGCTTGGCGCATGTGAGTCGACTTCACTGACTTGAACAAGGCATGTCCCAAGGACAATCATCCCCTACCAAAGATTGATAGGTTGGTCGATTCAACGGCAGGTCACGAGTTGCTCAACTTCATGGATGTCAACGCGGGATATCACCAGATCCCGATGGCGGAAAAAGACCGAATACATACAGCATTCGTTACAGCCCAAGGTGTACACTACTACAAGATGATGCCCTTCGGGCTAAAGAACGCAGGGGTGACTTATCAACGAACAATCAACAAGGTCTTTGAGGAGCAACTCGGGAGGAACATTGAGGTGTATGTAGACGACATGATCGTCAAGAGCAAAAAGGCAATGGATCACGTCGGGGACCTGTCAGAATCGCTAAACACCCTACCACGCCATGGCATAAAGATAAATCCCAAGAAGTGTGTGTTCGGGGTTAAAGGGGGGAAATGCCTCGGGTTCTTGGTGGATGAAAGAGGAATTGAGGCTAACCCCGACAAGATCAACGCAGTATTGAACATGTCCTCACTAAGGAACGTTAGATAAGTTCAAAGGCTAACAGGGTGTCTAGCAGCACTGGGCCGCTTCTTATCCCGCTCAGTCGACAAGAGCTTACTGTTCTTCAGAGCACTGAAAAGGAAAGAGTTTGATTAGGATGATGAAGCTGAACATGCCTTCCAGTAGCTGAAACAACACCTAGCAACGTTGCCCAAACTCATATCACCCTTGCCAGGAGAAACTCTCTATATTTACCTCTCGGTGTCAGAGTATGCCCTCAGTGCAGTACTTGTGGCCGAAATAGAAGGGACTTAGCATCCAGTATACTTCATCAGCCACGCTAATAGAGGAGCAGAAGCAAGATACAGCCAGATTGAGAAGATGGTTTTCGCGCTGGTAATGGCGAGTAGGAAGTTGAAACCATATTTCCAGGCGCACCCTATTAAGGTCCTAACCGGACAACCCATCAGAAAGGTGATCGAAAGCAGAAATCATTCAACTCGGATGACCGAGTGGGCGAACCAGTTGGCAGACTTTGGGTTGGAATATGAGCCTCGAAGAGCTATCAAGGCCCAAGCATTGGCGGATTTCATCAGTGAATACAGCTCCCGACCCCTTGACCTGGAGAAAATGGAGAAGTGGGAGTTACAAGTTGATGGATCAGCTACAAAAGCGGGCAGCGAAGCCGGGATTGTGATCATCCCCTCAGTCGGGGACAAAATGGAGTACGCTGTGAAGTTTGACTTTCTGGCCTCAAATAATGAGGCTGAGTATGAAGCTTTAATCCTAGGCCTCCAAATATGCATCAACTCAGGATCTCAGGCAGTAATGGCCAAATCAGATTCGCAGCTCATAGTAAGACAAGTCTCGGGAGAGTATGAGGCCAAGGAAGATAACATGAGGATGTACCTCAACAAAACCCGGGAGCTCATTAAGAAGTTGTCCTCATTCAACATACAACACCTCCCGAGGTTAGAAAACCAGAAAGCCGACGCCTTGGCCCTCATGGCAAGCTCAGCGGAGGGGTTGGCCCGTCGAGCCATCACATGGGAAGTCCTAAAACAGCCAAGCATCAACTCGTTGCAAATACACACCATCAACAGAACAGGCACATGGATGGAAGATATTGTCGGGTACCTGAGAGATGGGTATTACCCCCAGACGATAAGGAGACTGATAGCCTAAAGAGAAGGGCGGGATGGTTCATCTGGCATGAAGGACACTTGTACAAAAAGTCTTACACCCACCCCCTACTCAAATGCGTAACTCCCTTCGAAGGCAACTACATCCTCCGAGAGATTCATGAAGGAGCCTGCAGTAGCCACCAAGGGGCCAGGACCATAGCCGAGAAAACTTTAAGGGTCGGGTATTACTGGCCTTCTTTAAAGCACGACGCTGCTGAATTGGTAAAGAAATGCCCCAATTGCCAAATCCATGGGGACATCCCTCGGGCTCCTACTAACCCGTTAACCACCATTCAAGCTATCTTACCCTTTGATAAATGGGGGATGGACCTAATAGGCCCATTCCCAGCAGCCTCGGGGTAAAGAAGGTTCCTCCTAGTGGCCATTGACTACTTCACCAAATGGGTCGAGGCAAAACCTCTAGCATTGATAACTAACAAGCAAGTGCAAAATTTCATCTGGAAGAACATCATCACCCGCTTCGGGATCCCAAGGACCCTCATCTCAGACAACGGGAGGTAATTCAACAGCGGGCCAACCCGAGATTATTGCTCCATGTTCTGGATACAAACAAGGTTCTCGGCAGTCTCCCGACCCCAGACCAACGGCCAGGCTGAGGTCGCAAACAAAGTAGTGCTGAATGGAATAAAGAAATAGCTGGAGGGAGCAAAGGGGTCATGGATCGACGATCTCCCAGGAGTGCTCTGGTCCGCAAGAACAACAGTGAAAGAGGCAACAGGCAATTCGCCCTTCAGCTTAGTCTATGGCAGTGATGCTGTCTTTCCAGAAGAAGTCGGGATACCTTCCCTAAGGATGACCTTCTATGAGTATGACAAGAATGAAGAAGAGAAGAAAGTCGAGCTGGACTTACTACCTGAGTCCCGGGGTAATGCGCTACTCAAGTTAATTTGCAACAAGCAACGGGTAACCAGGCAATTCAACCTCAGCGTGAAAGCAAGGCCAATTCACGTAGGCGATTGGGTGGTCAGAAAGGTCGAGGCTACAGGGCTGACACACCTAAAAGGCAAACTGGGGCCCAAGTGGGATGGACCCTACAATGTCACAGAGGTGATCAAGCCGGGAAAATACCGACTCGAATCACCTGAAGGCACACCCTTGGCTCGACCTTGGAATGCAGACAACATGAAGAAATACTACATGTGACAAACTAGGACAACTCGGTCGCACTCGAGCCACAGTTTTGTAACAGGCCACACTTGAGCCTTTAGCCGATTGTACTAACCACAACTTGGGGCAATCAGTTAGACCCTATTAGAGTTGGTGGGATCTTTCGTGAACTTAGGCCACACTTGAGCCAGCAGTTTATTTTGTTAAACACAACTCGGGACAGTTAGTTATACTCCATAGTTGTCAAATCTCGGGAGTATGAATGAAAGGTACGAATTGCGAGACATTACTTGGTTCATAATACACTAGTGGAAAAAACATCAAGTGCTTCGGTTAAAAACGCTACAAGTGCTCCGTATTTGACCCGTAGCAGACCCCATACGAGCACTTGAGCATTTTTCAAGTGCTCCGGTTAAAAACCGGAGCACTTAATTTTACAAGTGCTTCGGTTGTATTAAAAACCGGAGCACTTGATGATTTTTATATGCTTAGAGTATGCCAAGTGCTCCGGTTGATAAGAGACAACCGAAGCACTTGTGCATCATGTGCTCCGATTGTTTATTATCAACCGAAGCACTTGTTTTTTTTATTTAATTTTTGAACCAGCGCTGGTTATATTATTAGCTTCCTAGAGTATCTATTACAATAGAGCACTAGCTGCAACATTTGCAAAACACATTTACGTAGCCTGCAGCCTCATTTTCACCACCATACTTAACCTCCTCTTGCCCCTCATATATCACCAACATAATATGTACAATGATGAAAAAAGTGCACATGAAATTCAAAATCCAACAAATAAACATTCAAAATTAAAATACGTACTATTATTATATAAAGTGTAGAATTGAGTTACAAAACATTACCGTAGATTTAAAGTACGCGTTTACAACATATTTAGAATTCAAATTCATAGACAACAATCGGTAACGAAGGAAGTAAACTTGTCTCGAACTTCATTGATTTCCTCAACAATAAATGGCTCCTCCCTTGGTGTGCTGTAAACCTAATAAGATCAAATAAAGCAAACAATAACAGTCAAGATGTTCGGAATCACATGTTAAGAGAAATTTTCTCTACATAGAAAATAGGTATATAGGCTAACCAAAGAAATAGTTCTATTACAATATTCTATAATCCAGCAGATGTAGACGAACACTCCCCTCCTACATTCACCCAAATAAAAAGAGAGAATAAGAGAGCGGAGAAAATAGATTGAATGGAGCAATGACTTAGTGTAGTTTTGCAAGTCTATGCACAGGTAACCGCCAGAAAATCTGTAGAAAGTTTATCAGCAAAGGAGAACCTAACTTTAATCCTTCTAAACCCCATGTTTCTCAAAATGATCCTATTAAATCTAGCTTCGATTCCAGTTTTTTATTTAGGGTGGGGGAGGGGTGAAGGTGTAGACACCAATTTTTTACTTGGAATTATGGGATATTTTGTTAATATATATCTGCTCAGCTTCGTAGGGAGCAAAAATCGCAAAAATCCAACAAAAAAGAAATTGCCAAGTTAGGTAGAAGTAATAAAAATATACCTGTGTCATTGCTTTCTCTAACTTCAACATCACCCTACAAAGACAAATAAATTCACAAGGTTAACTTATAAACCAGGAACAATCAACAATATGAAATCCCAGTATCCCACCAACTTAGTTGGCATCAGATCACAAGCTAACATTCACTAACACCCCCTCCTCCCACAGGACTCCTCAACCTAATGAAACTACAAAGAACAAAAAGGTTAAATAAGAAACCAAACCAATCAAAAGTAAAAAAAATGCACATAGAGATGGAGGAGTAACTATCATTTCCCTATAAGTAAACAAAAGAGCACAAAACTGAACTTTTGATGTCCCGGGTACATCACTGATAACACGATTTTGCGCTGATGGTGTAGTCTTGGCCTCCTCATTATGGCTGGTTTTGGCTTCATCTTCTGTACTATTTTCCTGTGAGCTAAATATATTTAACAATATATTAGGTTACGGTCGCTCACTCTCGGGCAGTTGATGAGGTCTCGAAGACTTCGTTAAGCAATCTTTGGCAACTTCGGGACCTTCAAGATCAACACCATGGGCGGGTTCAACTGTCAAGAAAAAATTTAAAACATATTGATCGTCGGATGAGTACATGAAGTCTTATCTCGAAGACAAAGGCAAGAGGGTTTGAGGGTAGAAGATCAACATATAATATGTCAATGTTCCAGGCTGATAGACAAAAGAAGGATAATCAATTGACCACATGTTAAATCTATTCTTCAATAATCAAACTGATCGTCCCCTATTCTTGTGCAGTGGGTACTTTTATGTAAATACAAACATGTCATTCATGAACTACATCACATAAATCAGACAATTAAAATAACGTTTATAACATCGACGAAAGCTTCCGTGAAACCCCCCCGGGAAAAAAGTACAACTACCCTCAACTCCTTGCAGACATACATAAAATTGTACATCAAACGCTAATGGGCCATGGCACATAGTGCATGAATGCATGTCACATAGAAATCTTATCACCAAATCCTGTAAACCAAAGTTAATTAGGTGAAAGAAAAGATATTCTAACTCAAGCTGTAAAGCCAATTTTAAATAAATAAATATGTATATATAATAAGGTATGCTCACTAAAACTAAGTACTAAAATGTCCTTCACCCAGCAACAACATAATTTTTACCCAGAGAATGTACTAGTATGATGACGGCCGATCGTCACAAAGATTAGGCTGAACAATTAAAGTTACAATATGAATGCTACCAACTGAAAAGCAACACTTAAAGAAGAGAATTTATCAGATTTTTTAGTTCATGGCCCACAAGTAAGACAGGCACAGCAAAATCTGTAGTTTGTTAGAAGTTCAACTTGAAAGAAAAGTCAGAAAGCAGGCATTGGCGTTATAAGCTAACTAACCAACATCACAACACAAAAGTAGAGGCTGATTCTCTTCAATAATCACCACTTTCAAAGTGCCAATTTGATATCATAATACAAAGGATACAAAATGTCTCCCTTCAAACATGTTACCACTAATCAAGTCAAATTGTATACATCAAGGTGAAGTTGCCGGATCAGCTGTTACACAGGGTCATGGCAATGGCCTTACTCAAACCAACAAAGCTAAAGGCACCAGCAGCCTAATCCAACAAAGTACTCACAAGAGCACTTCCTTTTTGTCAACATGTTCTGTAAGTCGTAATCACAAGGCGATTGAACTGCTAGATTCTCATCATAATCTACTCCTAATTACCAATATTAATTTTGATTCCAACTCGTGTTTGAATTCCAAAATATTGTATACATAATACTTGCTTAAAAGTCAATAGCATACCTAACCATGCCATTTTCGTTAATTTTTTACCACAAACTCCAAAAAAAGGCCGTTTATTTCCATTGTTGAGACCTCCAAGTTGCGACAATGGCGAAATCAATCAGGTAGAATTTTTTTTAATAGAATAAATCTCCGTGTAAGGTGTTCAAATTTATGGATATAGGTGAATTTGTTTCGCGAATTTGCGAGGTTTCGATTTGAGGGGATCTTGAAACTGATTATATTGATTACATTGATTACAAGAAAATTAAAATTAGGTAAAAATTGATGAAAATTGAAAACACTTACCAGACGACAGTGGTAGCCTCGTGCACAACAGAAGCCTCGTGCGACCTAGCGAGTGCGACAGTGGTAGCAGATTTGAGTACGGTAGTACGACGGAAGCAGATTTGAGTTCGCCTTCACCAGACGACAGTGTGAGGATGATTGAGGCAGCAGATTTGAGTGCAGAAGTACGACAGAAGCGACGGACGAGAAGGAGGTACGACGGACGAGGAGTGAGGGTTAATTTCTTGAGGGTTTTTTTAGCGCAGTAGAGAGGAGTTTGAACGAGAGGGAGGAGGGTTCCAAATCAATTGAGGGAAAATTAATAAAGTGAAGCGCTCTAGTCGAAAATAGTTATTAATTAGGAGGAAAACATGTGCAAGTGCTCGGGTTGACTAACCGGAGCACTTGATGTCACTGTGGACTTTTCAACCGGAGCACTTGTGAATTTTTAATATTAAAATTTTCACAAGTGCTTCGGTTGAATATTCAACCGAAGCACTTGACAAGTAGCACATGGAGTTTTTTCCACTAGTGATAGTTGCATCTAACAAAATAAAATACGGTTTTTTCACCAAATACCCCTGACAAATAAATTTATTCACCAAATACCCCCACTTTTTTCAAAATTCACCAGATACTCCTGACCTTTAAAAAAATTCACCAGATACCCTTTTGTTAACGGACGTTAGTCTTCCGTTAGCGTTTATTTACAAGTTTGCCCTAAGTCAATCCAATTAACCCTAAGTCAACCTAATTAGCCCTAAGTCAACCTAATTAACCCTAACTAACCCTAACCTACTCTCTCTCCCCTAACCTACCAGCTCCCACCTGTAACAGCCTGATTTAATTAGGGAAGATTAAAAAGTAAAAATTTGAACGATTAAGTGTAATGTATGTGATTAGTGTGTTAATTGAGGATACTTTTAAAAATGTGATAAAGTTTTTTTTTTATATATAAAGGTTCTTTAGGGAACGAGTATTCTATTCTGTTACATCTATGTATCTGTATGCGATTATGAGTGAGTGATTTATTAGTTATCGGAATATGTGTGATAGAGTGCTAAGCACCTTCATTCATTAGTTATGTGCTATTTGTTGTTAAGATATATATGGAAAATTATTAGATATATGAGTGGAAAATTGATGAGGCAAAAGTGCTCATGCACTTATGATTCAAGATTAGTATTGGAAGAACTTTTACAAAATACTTGGTTTTAAGTTTGAGGATATAAGAGGGTCTAAACTCAAGTAAGGAAAGTGGGGACCATGTGGGGTCCCAAAACCACTAATAAGGATAGTAAATTATATAATTAAGGTTGATTAAAACCAGAAGGGAAATCAGAATTGTTGTTGTTGACCACTTGGGATCAAAAGGACCAAAACACCCTTACTAGGAGAGTGGAGCCACGAAATAAATCAGTCTCATTCTTCCTCACATACACCTTCATCCCTCATCAAAATTTCAGCTCCAAAACCCCACTAAAAAGAGATGCCCAGAAGAACTTCTCCACCCCTTTCTTACTCGCCGAAGTTCGGCGAGATTGAGGGAGCTTTGCTCCTCTTGAATTTCTTCCATTTTCTCTTGAAATCTCTTGCATGCAAGGCTTAATTATTGTTCTAAACATCCAAGAGTATAATGGGCAAGCTTTGATTCGAGCATAAGGGCTAAGGAAATAGGAAAAACAAGGTCATCTTCTCCATTAAAGAAAACAGTAAGTTTTGTCAATTTTTGGGTAAATTAAGTCACTAATCTTAGGGGGTTTCTTACGAAATTTTGTGTGATTGTTAATGCATGTTTGAGGATGTTAAGAAGACAAAGAAATCAGGTTGGAGAGAAGGAATTAATCAAGTTACAAGCTTTGGAGTTTAAGGTACACAAATTCACTCCATTTTGGTAACATAGGAATTTCGGTTATTATGATGTTTTTGAAGAATAATTATAGGCATGGATTTGAGCTATTTGTGGAATGTATCTACTGTATAATTGAGTTTTAATCTATATAAGTGGTTGTATGTTTGAGGAATTGAGTAAAGATATCGGTTTTATTACTTAGTGCGTTAGTATTCGTTAATCGGTTTTCTTGTGAGGAAACTTGTGTGTGATTGTGTTTGGATTGTTGTGGAATTGTGTTTCAATCATTTTGGCATGAATGGGCAGTAGGTGTACTTGGTTTTAAGAGGTTTCATGTGAGGCTATATTAGCCCAAGATTTGTATAAGGATTTCTAAGTGATCTAGTCACAAAATGTGGTTAAATGACATCTTGTTTTCCAACTAAAAAAGCGGAGTTTAGCTCACAAAGATTTTGCATTTCAATTTTCTAAATTTATGATTTGAAATATGGCAGTAAGAATGTGGTACTTATCAAAAGGAATTTGAATAGATCGAGTGTTTAAGAATTTGCAATGTAATTTCTTCAAAGAATCGCTAGAAAGCCACTGATTTTGTAAATGAATTTCTTTAGACTTCAAGATAGATTAAGAACATAATTTTGAGACAACAAAGTGATATATTGCAATAGCTCAAATATAAATATAGTGTGTGCTAATAAGATTTAAACTATTAATACCTAGTCCTTTCCGTGAAGTATCGTTAAATACTCAGAAACAACGTTTTTGAACATTATTTTCAAATTTCCGAAACGACAAGTTAGGAATCTTACTTCACTTGATATAATGCCAAATATGGCAGTACCTAAGGATTATTTTGGTTTTGGAACATGTTACACCCTTATCTTAAAGCTATTTCTCAAATAAGCGGAAAAACCTCTGTTTTAGCTCAAGGATTTTGGTTACTTTCATAAGAGTCTATGGTGTAGGTTTTTCCTTGAATGTTTTCTTATTAGAACCTCATAAACCAAGTGCCACTGGCCCTAGGCCACCTATATGTTACTTAAGTTCTTAAATGATTTGATAAGTGAAGCTAGATTTCAAAAGTTAAACTAGCAATTATGTGATTTAGAGTTGTGTTCTTTTTGGAAAAGAGTTGGATTTCCAAATGTGTTACTAAGCGGAATTTAGACCCGAAAACATGTATTTGAATTTGTTTTTATGGGAAGGAGACTATGTGTGAATTGTGTGGGGACATGTCCTAGCTTGCAAGCGCGAAACAAATCAGGGGTGCAAACTCCGAAATGTGTGGAGGTCAATACCTAGTGTATGCCTCAATGTGAGTTCTCCTCCCGAAATAACTTACCCAGAAACGGATTTGTCATAATGAGAAAACATGTGTTTAGTTCGCTATCAAATTTTGTTATGAGTTGTGGAGTCATATGTTCGGTTGTTTATCACAAACCTATGCGTTTTCTAAAACATGATTTCTCTATCAAAGAAGCTCTTTTGATTAGAGTGTGTGTGGGTCGAAATGACTATAACGTTGTTTTGCTTTCTTCTTTAAAAAGACATTATTTGTACTGTCTTAGCAACCATAAAGATATATCGATTTTCCGTTAACTACTTCCTAAGAAAACATGGAGTTGATTCCTTTACTTTCGGCCACCCTACTATTTTCTAGGAATGAATTGTGTACCAAAGATAAGGCGATTTTGTTCTTTGAACCTTGTCCCGAGTGGGGGCGGACTCTTAATTTGTGCAGGGATTTCGAGGTAGGCAATCGGGCAACTTAAGGACCTTGTGATGTGATTACGCTATGGCGAGAGTCGAGTGCTTCGAACATAATACTTGCTTTACGATTTCCCGAATTGTTATTTATGATATTTTGATACTTGTAATGGGTTTCCACATCTTTGTTGTATTTAAACTATGTAATTTATTTGCTCGGACTCCAAGGTAACGGCCTCTGCTATACTTTGTACATGTGCTTCCGCTAATCGATCTAAGTATGATTAGTTTGGTTGTGATTAGTAGCGGGCATTACAGGTGGTATCGAGCTAAGGTTTTCTTTTAAAAGAAAAGGGTTTCAATTACTTATCTTCATATAAGTATTTGCAAACGGTTTTAAAACATAAAAGATTTGCAACCGATTATGTTCGAAAAGCCCGATGATTGCCTTGTGATGAGTTGTGTGATAATAGAGTGAGTTTACGATTAATATAAATAGCGAATGATTGGTTAGTTGTGTATGTGTGCACCATTGTGTATTAAGTGAATTGCATGTGATTATATGCTATCCAAGTTAGGACGTGATAGACCTCATCCAAAGGAAATCGTCGAAACGATGTTAGCCAACATTCTTACTCGTCGTCAAGAAGATTCCGTAATTAAAAGCGAACTTATAGGAAGAAGTCATACATTATGTGCTTAAAGTGAAGGTTAATATGGAAGGCAGAACATGGAGTAGGGGATCATAACCCGTACACGCATTAGGGAATTTAGGCATATACGATTATTAAGACCCTATCTCTCCTAAAGAATGGGCGACATTGGACACAATTATTCCGGGTTGGTGATTAATATGTGGCTACCGAAGGCTTGTAAAGTGAGGACACCACCATCAAAAATGTGAATATGAACCTGATTATGTGGCAGGGAGCATTAAATGAGTTACAACGTCAAATAAAAATGGCCAAGGAATAACTGCGTGAAGGAGTCGTATACCAAAGAACATATTTAGTATTAGTGGTCCTTATCTCGTATCAGAAGCGCCGTTTCAAAGTAGCAACGATAACAGTTATTATTACGATCCGTGCGACTTATGCTGAAGAAGCAAGAGGAGCCGACAAATCGCAAGGCGACTAGTTTGAATGTGTTCGTTCCACGTTCTCGGAATTATCGTATACATGCTTGACTTTTCAATGTGATTGGGGTTCTATGTATGAGGTTGTGTGCAGCGAAAATTAAGAGAATGAGAAGTATTAGGAAGAATGTGTGTGATTATGCTTGAGTGTTATGATTATGCTTTGGTAATACGTATACGAACTTAATGAGCAAGGGAATAAATGGATGCGAAGTAGTGTGTATTAGGAAATTCCTTGGTGATCAAAGTGAACACCATATGAATGTACCGTCATTTGTGACAAAAGTCAAATGTGTTGTCTTTTAGGAAATGGTCAGCATAAAGATAGCCGTAAAATAATCAGAATGAGGAATCCTAAATCAAAAGGACGGATCAGATACATTGAAGGATAAAAAGATTTGTTAAATTCGGAAAACAAGTATACAAGTATGGATAATGTTGGAAAGCAGGAGCAATAAATAAGGGGAATGGTTTTCTACCTTGAGGTAAGATCGGATGTTGGTGGCAACCTACACTTGTTGAGTTTGTGTAGTACATTTTGATAGACTCCCGATTATATGAGTAATAGAAGGGATAATTGAAATGAGATTCCTTAAAGGATTAAATTTAAATGCCAAGGGAAAATTTGGGTATATAAAGTTTTGAAGACCTGTATGGCCGGGCTCTCAGAATATGAATACTTCAAGCAAAACGATAACGATATTCGAAAAAGAAGAAAAGTGAAGAGAACTTCGCGGAAACGGGAGTAAGAAGCCTAATCTTGAGTCCGCTGGAAATTTTCATTTTGCACTCACCTCACCGGAAAGGAACGTCATGGAATTAATTTCAAACGAAGGAACATCCGCTTCAATTACAAGAGGATAGGGAATCTAATCAAGAAACCTTATATGATAAACCAAAGGAAGGAACTCTCGAAGCAATCAAGACCCAAGGAAGTATTACAGCTTAAGTAAGCGCGGAGATTGAACTATGAGTGAAATAGAAAAAGAGGATCATCCAAGACCCAAACGTAAAGTCTTCCACAAACGTTGAGGAGTTAGAAGAGTTGCAAGTATTGAGTAGACTTAATGTGGTATATCGGGAACTTATGTTATGTGTGAACTATCGTGCATGTGAGTCATTCGTCTAGGAGCATTACACTCCGTCTGTTTGGATATGTTTGCATCAAGGATAGGAAATAAATTGTGTATGACGCCGAGATGATCTAAATGTCGGTATATAAAATAGAAGTTTTAGATCCGATGTGATTATATGTTGGAAAAGTGTGGTGTTAGGATGGTAAATCTATTTTATAGCGGAGTCGATTCTATTTGATATAAGATGGTATGGTGGGATTTTAGGAATAAACTGGTTAATTAAATTGATCTGTTAGAATTGTGAAACCTAAGCCATTTTGAGAGTAAGCTATAGCTTATGAAGAGGACAGAAAGGAAGAGTTTATATGTCAGGTAATAGGAATTTGTGGAAATAAACTCAAAATAAAAGGATATCTCTAGTCCACAAATGTTTCGATGATGTGTCCCAGAAGAACTGCCGGGATTACCCGTTATCGTATTGACCTTATCTCGGGTGCTACTTTCATCTGGGAAAAAAAAAAAAAAGAGGCATATAAATTGGCGCCGCGAGAATAGTGGAATTAAGAAGCAAATAAAGCGATTCTTTGGAAGGGTATACTAAAGCGGAGTATAGTTTGGAAAGGCCTCGCTTCTTCATTGACGAGAAACATGAGTCATTGTTGTGTTTATCAAGTAATATGGAATCAATAAGGTCACCATACGAAATAGATATCAACTCAAATAGGTGATTCGATCGATCACGAGAAAACAAAAAGCCTTATCGAAGACTCACCTTAGTCAAGATTGCACCAATTGCTTCCGACGGTGAAGGTATTCGTAAGATTACGTTCGCGACCGATATGAGCACTGCGAGTGTGGTAGTTAACCAGTGCACCTACAACTTCTATGGATCTAATGTTGTAATGTCTAATTCATATTTGGATCAAATTGTAGTGACATCCACCAATCGCATTATAAATTATTTGGGGAACCAAAAAAAAAGTTGTGAAGAGTTACTTGAGAACAAAATCGAAGTGATTAAAGAACCGGTAATGCATGCCAATGTATCAAGTATGACATCTAGATTTAAGGAGTTAAATTTCGAAGGTGTGTAATATTAAGTGATATGAGCAGTACAAGGATGGTCGACTCTCGCAAACAACTTAAAGATGAGGAAATACCAGGATTAGCTGGATTTAACCGAAGATTTGAGAGATAATTCATCTATACAGCTTTGCTAGTTCGAGCCTAAATAAGGTAATCACTAGAGTTCAGTAGAATGAGAAATATAGGCAGTATTTTGAGGATTTAAGCGAAGAATAACCAGTGCTTCGACCTTAACCGCTACCTTGGAGTAGAGGGTTTGAAATTTGAGTTATCTCTCCTAGGAGGAACTAGGGTGCATGTGTATGCAGCGGCGTATGGTGGGATCTTGCGTGTTCCATCAACTAGAACCACATAAGAATACTTTTCAGGTGCACAACCTTAAGCTCACAATCATGGTATAAACATTAAGTTATATTGATGCTACCCATATAGGGTTGTGTGTATGGTATATGTGCTTCGATGACTGAAGGAAATTAAGTTAAGGATCGATGCTCCATGAGGCACCCCAGTCGGGGGTGGAAGAACTCTAACCAATGATTAACGCGCTACAAGCCTAAACTCGATACTTCCGAGAACAACTAAAAGGTGTCAAGACATAAATGGATTTACTAGAGAGTTGAGATACAGTTAACGCTCAAAATTTGCAAAGTTTGGGAATGAAACGACAGAAATAAGCAACGATTGTATTAGTACCCAATAATGAGAATTTGAAGGAAGGAATATTAAGGACACCCAAATATTCATATTCGATCCACCAAGGAAGCAATAGTTGATTTAAGATTTTGAGATATTTACACGATAAGAAGACCTCAAAGGTGAACCGTTAAAATACCTTGTCAATGCACAAGTAAGTTGCAGAGTAGATGTGACAGGCAGATAATGCCAAAATTATTACGACTCCTCCAATATGGAATGGAATGAGTTAATGTGATTAATTGTGAACCGTCTTGCGAATACCGCAAGCTTTATCATTGTGTGGGGGAAAATCAAACTTCGAACTCGCAGGGCATCCACAACCACCATCTCATCGCTCGAAAAAAAAAATTTTGCAAGAAGCATGGGGAAAACGTTGAAGAAAAAAAAAAATTTGTTTTCAGTCGAGGGCCAAATCGAGTGTGTGCATTAGACTTCAAGGATTGATGTCAAATCAGTTAGCCATGATTGCAACATTCTAGTATCATTCACTGAGCACCACCAGAACATCACTAAATGAAGATTTATATGTCGAAAGTGTCATATTGCGAATAGTGGAATAATCTAAATAAAAAAAAAGGGGGAAAGGGAGTTTCCGTGGAACCTAACCTAAACAAGGAATTTTGGATGAGGATCGGGCAGTACAAGAGACATAGGTTGTTCAAAATGGAAAAAAAAATATGTGCGATTATCCAAAGAAGAAATTCGAGCACTATGAAAGAAGGAAAAGTAATTATAAGGTATACTCTCCCAAGTAATATGAAATGATTCAGATTACAAGCGAATCCAGCCAGGGTCATGGATTGTGTGAATTATAAGAAAGTGTGATGAGGTAACTTATGCGAATTCGATTTTAGTGGTGATAATACGAGTTCACTATGTTTTCTTCTGGTTTCAGTTGAAAAAGGCATACGATCGCTACCCAATCTTATCGGAGTTGTTATTGGAAGCTTCGGGACGAAACTTCTTAAGGGGAGGAGTATGTAACAGCCTGATTTAATTAGGGAAGATTAAAAAGTAAAAATTTGAACGATTAAGTGTAATGTATGTGATTAGTGTGTTAATTGAGGATACTTTTAAAAATGTGATAAAGTTTTTTTTTATATATAAAGGTTATTTAGGGAACGAGTATTCTATTCTGTTACATCTATGTATCTGTATGCGATTATGAGTGAGTGATTTATTAGTTATCGGAATATGTGTGATAGAGTGCTAAGCACCTTCATTCATTAGTTATGTGCTATTTGTTGTTAAGATATATATGGAAAATTATTAGATATATGAGTGGAAAATAGATGAGGCAAAAGTGCTCATGCACTTATGATTCAAGATTAGTATTGGAAGAACTTTTACAAAATACTTGGTTTTAAGTTTGAGGATATAAGAGGGTCTAAACTCAAGTAAGGAAAGTGGGGACCATGTGGGGTCCCAAAACCACTAATAAGGATAGTAAATTATATAATTAAGGTTGATTAAAACCGAAAGGGAAATCGAATTGTTGTTGTTGACCACTTGGGATCAAAAGGACCAAAACACCCTTACTAGGAGAGTGGAGCCACGAAATAAATCAGTCTCATTCTTCCTCACATACACCTTCATCCCTCATCAAAATTTCAGCTCCAAAACCCCACTAAAAAGAGATGCCCGAAGAACTTCTCCACCCCTTTCTTACTCGCCAGGTTCAGCGAGATTGAGGGAGCTTTGCTCCTCTTGAATTTCTTCCATTTTCTCTTGAAATCTCTTGCATGCAAGGCTTAATTATTGTTCTAAACATCCAAGAGCATAATGGGCAAGCTTTGATTCGAGCATAAGGGCTAAGGAAATAGGAAAAACAGGGTCATCTTCTCCATTAAAGAAAACAGTAAGTTTTGTCAATTTTTGGGTAAATTAAGTCACTAATCTTAGGGGGTTTCTTACGAAATTTTGTGTGATTGTTAATGCATGTTTGAGGATGTTAAGAAGACAAAGAAATCAGGTTGGAGAGAAGGAATTAATCAAGTTACAAGCTTTGGAGTTTAAGGTACACAAATTCACTCCATTTTGGTAACATAGGAATTTCGGTTATTATGATGTTTTTGAAGAATAATTATAGGCATGGATTTGAGCTATTTGTGGAATGTATCTACTGTATAATTGAGTTTTAATCTATATAAGTGGTTGTATGTTTGAGGAATTGAGTAAAGATATCGGTTTTATTACTTAGTGCGTTAGTATTCGTTAATCGGTTTTCTTGTGAGGAAACTTGTGTGTGATTGTGTTTGGATTGTTGTGGAATTGTGTTTCAATCATTTTGGCATGAATGGGCAGTAGGTGTACTTGGTTTTAAGAGGTTTCATGTGAGGCTATATTAGCCCAAGATTTGTATAAGGATTTCTAAGTGATCTAGTCACAAAATGTGGTTAAATGACATCTTGTTTTCCAACTAAAAAGCGAGGTTTAGCTCACAAAGATTTTGCATTTCAATTTTCTAAATTTATGATTTGAAATATGGCAGTAAGAATGTGGTACTTATCAAAAGGAATTTGAATAGATCGAGTGTTTAAGAATTTGCAATGTAATTTCTTCAAAGAATCGCTAGAAAGCCAATCGATTTTGTAAATGAATTTCTTTAGACTTCAAGATAGATTAAGAACATAATTTTGAGACAACAAAGTGATATATTGCAATAGCTCAAATATAAATATAGTGTGTGCTAATAAGATTTAAACTATTAATACCTAGTCCTTTCCGTGAAGTATCGTTAAATACTCAGAAACAACGTTTTTGAACATTATTTTCAAATTTCCGAAACGACAAGTTAGGAATCTTACTTCACTTGATATAATGCCAAATATGGCAGTACCTAAGGATTATTTTGGTTTTGGAACATGTTACACCCTTATTTTAAAGCTATTTCTCAAATAAGCGGAAAAACCTCTGTTTTAGCTCAAGGATTTTGGTTACTTTCATAAGAGTCTATGGTGTAGGTTTTTTCCTTGAATGTTTTCTTATTAGAACCTCATAAACCAAGTGCCACCGGCCCTAGGCCACCTATATGTTACTTAAGTTCTTAAATGATTTGATAAGTGAAGCTAGATTTCAAAAGTTAAACTAGCAATTATGTGATTTAGAGTTGTGTTCTTTTTGGAAAAGAGTTGGATTTCCAAATGTGTTACTAAGCGGAATTTAGACCCGAAAACATGTATTTGAATTTGTTTTTATGGGAAGGAGACTATGTGTGAATTGTGTGGGGACATGTCCTAGCTTGCAAGCGCGAAACAAATCAGGGGTGCAAACTCCGAAATGTGTGGAGGTCAATACCTAGTGTATGCCTCAATGTGAGTTCTCCTCCCGAAATAACTTACCCGAAAACGGATTTGTCATAATGAGAAAACATGTGTTTAGTTCGCTATCAAATTTTGTTATGAGTTGTGGAGTCATATGTTCGGTTGTTTATCACAAACCTATGCGTTTTCTAAAACATGATTTCTCTATCAAAGAAGCTCTTTTGATTAGAGTGTGTGTGGGTCGAAATGACTATAACGTTGTTTTGCTTTCTTCTTTAAAAGACATTCTTTGTCTTGTCTTAGCAACCATAAAGATATATCGATTTTCCGTTAACTACTTCCTAAGAAAACATGGAGTTGATTCCTTTACTTTCAGCCACCCTACTATTTTCTAGGAATGAATTGTGTACCGAAGATAAGGCGATTTTGTTCTTTGAACTTTGTCTGGTGGGGGCGGACTCTTAATTTGTGCAGGGATTTCGAGGTAGGCAATCGGGCAACTTAAGGACCTTGTGATGTGATTACGCTATGGCGAGATCGAGTGCTTCGAACATAATACTTGCTTTACGATTTCTGAATTGTTATTTATGATATTTTGATACTGTAATGGGTTTCCACATCTTTGTTGTATTTAAACTATGTAATTTATTTGCTCGGACTCCAGCAGGTAACAGCCTCTGCTATACTTTGTACATGTGCTTCCGCTAATCGGATCTAAGTATGATTAGTTTGGTTGTGATTAGTAGCGGTACGTTACACCACCCCTCCTCCCCAACAACCCAAGCCCACTAGCCCCAGACCCACCACCGCCCCAACAATTTTAGCCCCACCAGCTCCCCCATCTCCCTCCTCATCCCCTTCCCACACACTCCCCCTCCCCCTCCCACGCAGCCGCCCCCCTCCCCCCCACCCCCGCAACACCTCCCTAAAATTAATTGCAATTCGTTGTGCGTCTTGGCCCCTTTTTCCACGAAAATCAATTGCAACCCCGAAATTTTTCAAGAGAAGCTCATGGCTGGTGGTGCAACCGATAGTGGGTGGTGGTGTCGCTGGTTGCTTGTGCGAAGAGAGAGAAGGGGAGAGATGGATATTGACGATGAGTTAGTGACGAGAAAGGGAGGGGGTTGCGGATTCGGGCGGTGTTTGGGCCGGTTTTGTGGGGTTGAGAGTGAGGGGTGACGTTGCGGGGATGTGGGGGAGGGCGAGGGGTATGCGGGGGGTGGGCTACGTGGGTGGGGGGTGGGGGGTGGGGGTGGGGGTGGGGGGTGGCTGCGTGGAGGCTACATGGGTGGGGGATGGGGGAGTTGAGGGGGATAAAGGAGGGGGGATGGTGGAGTGGGGGTTGGGGGGTGGGTGGGAGCGGGTGGGGTTGGGGTGGGTTAGGGAGAGAGAGAGATAGTTGGGTTGACTTAGGTTAATTGAGTTGACTTAGAATTTTTAGGGTTTTTAGGGTTAATTAGGGTTTTTTTAGAGTTAATTAGGATTAATGACTAACGGAGTTAATCGCCGTTAGTCATAAAGGGCATTTTGGGTAATTTTTTTAAAGGTTAGGGGTATATGGTGATTTTTTTAAAGGTCGAGGGGTATCTAGTGAATTTTGAAAAAAGTGGGGGTATTTGGTGAATAAATTTATTTGCCGGGGTATTTGGTGAAAAAACCGAATAAAATATTATGTTTAGAAAGATGTGACTCGAGAATGGTGAAACATAAACACTACTTGGGAAATTTTACTCGAAAAACAAAAATGCAAAACCACCAATTCATAAAGAAATATTGTATTAGTACAACCTAGGCACTGAAAACATGATCTCGAGATGCCAAAATACAAAGAGATCCGAGAACAGACTCTCGGGATCCACCAAAAGTTCACAAGCATAACAAAATCATAAAATCATGCAACGGCTTCCTTGGTCGGGGTCCCCTCGGAGCTCTCTCCGTATCCTCGTCGGAGCCGTCGGCTTCACCGAGCAGGAGCCACGACCTTCACCCCGCCTTCGACAACGAGCTTCTGTCCTCAGGAAGACCCGTGGGCCGAGGCACTCTCGGGGATATCTGGCTGTTGGGTTGCATCGGGCCCCGAAATCGGGAAGCACCCCGGGTCCGAGAAGCCTCCACATTTGCCTTCGACCCAAGGCAATCCGGTGTTCACACTCGGCCTCAATGGCATCCCGGTCAACGACTCGTTGGTCTTAGTCAAAATGGCCCGAAGGCGCTCCTTGGTTTCCCGGTGGCAAAACAAGAGGGAAGCCGAGGCCATCTTGCCCAAATAGTTAAGCCCTTCAGGAGAAGTCTTCCACCGGGCCAACCAAGTCCTCTTGAACCTTCCCGGAGCTTGGCCTCCTCCCTTTCCGACTTATGTCGGGTAGACTTGTGCTTTACGGCCGCCTCGTCGAACTTGGCACGGGAGATCATCGCAATCTTCTTGGCCTCATTACGTTCAATAAGGGCATCGGCCACGAAGCCTGGATCTTCTTCTTCTTTGTCCCTTAGAGTCTTCGCTTCCTTCACAACCTTGCTTGCCTTCTTAAAAGTGGACTTCTAGGAGTCAAGCTCGTCATTGAGTCTCTTCAACTCGGCACCATCGAGACACGGCCTTGGCCTTCAAGGCTGTCTACCTCCTTCTTAAGGGACGCAATAACGTCCTCAAGCCGGAACCCGGCGACGAATGGCCAGAAGTCATTCGGATGGAAGTCTCTGCGAAATGCGGAACATAAGACACCAACAAAGTAAAAGAAAAGTAAAGCATAGTCGGGACAAATACCTCTAACCAAGATTCGTAGAGGGTGTTAACCTCCTCAGCGCCCAAAGCTGACAAGGCCACGTCATCGGCCTCAGTATAAATTTCCCGAACCGCGTGACGCACTCGGGCAAGTTTCTGAGTTGAGGTGGTGCCGAAACGACACGTCGGCCCAGATCCGGTCGACTTTTGTCCTCTTGAGTGCGGCTCGTCCACATCAATAACGACCCGAGAGGTTTGGTGACCCCGCCTTGCGCTTGGAACCGAAGTGGACACACACGATAAGGCCTTATCGGACGCCCGAGATGGGGCACTAGAATCCGTATCTGTCAAGGCAATAATATCATTACAAGTCGGGGAATTTCAATAAAGAGAAGGATTAAATCGGGTAACTTACCTTAGGAGGCGGGGGAATCAACATAGTCTCCTCCTCCAACTCACCCATCAGCTTTAGGGCCAGCTCGGTGTTGTCGATGTATCGTTCGGCCATCTTAGGATCCAGTTGACCTCGGGCAACAACTGAAACAAAAGAAATGTCAAATATTTAGCATAAAAAATGAAGTCTTTAAAAAGGGACAAAGGCGGGATTACCCTTGTCGCAGCTGCAGCTTAGGCCCGCAGCTGCCGGGAACATCTCGTTCCGTACGTCGAAGCGGGACGGGAGCCAGTTCTTGGGGACGTACGAGAGGCCCCGGTATGAGTCCCGGTGTGGTAGAGAAATATATTCCCGCTACCGCCTCTTGTCGAGACATCTCGGGAACTATTTGGTTCAAACCAAAGCGAGGTCCACCCTCCGCAGGGAGAGTCGGGACCCCGGCTCATCACCGGTGTATATGTGGAAGAAATTCCGCCTAAAAACCCTTTTGGTTGGAAGGAGCATCTTGGACTACCTTAAAACAACGCCCGGCATTGAAAGCGGAACCATCCCTAGGGCCATGTCTATTAGCGGGACCCAACATCAAAGTAAACATGTTGCGCCATAGGCGCACACTCGGGTTACCCCGAGAGATTCGCGAGATGGCCACAAAGCCATTTATTGAAAGCTAGCTATTGGGAAGGAGATTGGTAAGGGTCAGTGATAAGCATTCGATGGGTCTTGGATGAGCGGATGCAATGGGAACTCGAGACCCATCTCGCATGCTCGATGGTAGACCGACACACACCCGGGGGCGACAGACTCGTGTTGGTATGCTTGGCACGAACAACAAAGAAAGGGTCGTGAACCCGAGAACTTGCTCCCAATATGATTGAAGTTTCTCGCCATATATTACATGAATATAGGGTTGGGATAATATGTATGGGGACCTCCCTCGGGGTCCAGTGGAGGGTATTCCTGCCCTGAGGTGCTCGGGCCCTCATCCTTGCCAGCTCCATTAGACACCATCACTACACCAGCAGAAATATACCTCTCTAAGTAACTCCTAGCCTAAGGCTTATGCGCAATCGACACATCCCAAGGACCCGGGATTATACCCTCGTCTTTTTCGACAAGGAATCCGAAGGACCGGGTAGAGGAATCGCCTCGGGTACCGCAGAGGGATCGGGCGGGAGTATCCGAGTACTAACTAGAAAACCACTTTCCCCTCGAATCTCCTCAGAAAGCCTATAAGGATAGGAGGCGGGGGTACTTGACTCCGACTCGGGGTCCGAGCTCGGGGTCCATAATAGGGAGATCGATCTACGACAAAAGGCAATAAGAAAAGTATAACAAAGAAAACGTACCTTCTCGGGATTATAAGAACTCGGGGATCACCACACGGAGGATCAAACGAACTCGGGCAGGAACAGATGCGGGGGATTTCTCAGAGCAATTTTAGAGAGATAAAGAGGAGAGAGAGAGAGGAACTTCGCAAATGATTGAAATGTACGGAAAATAATTCTCTCCTCCTCTAAATAACCCCATCTTCGGTCGCGCGCCACGACAACCTTTGCACCACCCTTGGTTTGGCTTACGAGAAACAAGCCTTGAAACAATTGCTCGAGAAGAAAAACCCCAAATCAAAGGCCCAATACCTCTCAAAGGGGGTCAAAGGTCAAATATCCCATTACCAAACGATCAATGGTCAACGGCCCATGGTCGAGCGTCGAGGAAGGTTGACTAAAACCCGGCTCGCCTCAAAATCCAAAACGTCTCGTTAAAAACCCTTCTCAGCCTTGACAGGGGGCTCAGCACTAAGCCAAAAAATGGCTAAGTACCTCCACAACCAACTCGGGGTTCCCATGGGAGGGCTCATTAGCCCCCGAGTTGGCGCATACCCACCTCGGCCTTGCCAGGGGGCTCAGCACTTAGCCAAAAAATGGCTAAGTACCTCCACAACCAACTCGGGGTTCCCATGGGAGGGCTCATTAGCCCCGAGTTGGCGCATACCCACCTCGGCTTTGCCGGGGGTTCATCACTTAGCCAAATAAAAGGCTAAGTACGTCCATGACCAACTCATGATCCCCATAGAAGGGCTCATTAGCCCCAGAGTTGTCACACACTCACCTCGGCCTTGCCGGGCTCATCACATAGTACTTCCATGGCCAACTCGGGATCCCCATAGAAGGTCTCATTAGCTCCCGAGTTGGCACATGCCCACCTCGGCCTTGCCGAGGGGCTCATCACTTAGCCAAATAAAGGCTAAGTACGTCCATGACCAACTCGGGGTCCCCATAGAAGGGCTCATTATCCCCGGGAGTTGCACACATACGCACCTCGGCCTTGCCCAAGGGCCCATCACTTGGCCTAATAACGGCTAAGCATCTCCAGGGACCAACTCGGGGTTCCCATGGGAGGCTCATTAGCCCCAGAGTTGGTACCTCACCCTCCTCGGCCTTGCTAGGGGGGCTCCCTACTTAGCCAAAAACGGCTAAGTACCTCCAGTACCCAACTCGGGGTAGCCACGGATGGGCTCATTAGCCCCCCGAGTTGGTACCTCCCCCTCCTCGGCCTTACCCGAGGGAGGCTCCCTACTCGGGGTGGCCATAGAAAGGATCATTAGCCTCCAAGCGGTACCATGCCATCCTTCGACCTCTCCAAGATGGTTCATATCCGTTCTCAAGTTGGCTAAGGGACTCCCATAACTCGACTTATGAGGACAAACACCCTCGGGATCGAAGGGAGCCAGGCTCATAAGCCGACACCGTAACACGGGAAATCAAGCTCTCGAGATCGCCAATAGAGAGTCGGGGGACCAACCCCGCAAATTAGGGTGGCAAGGCACCCCCTCGAGTCACCAAAAGCCCCGTAGAGCACTCTCAAGTCGGGGCTCGTTTGATGAAAGGTGGGCACACTCGGGGGTCGTCGAGCCGAGCAGAGCAACATCGACCAAGTCGGGTCTGCACTCCCGGTCGGTGTTCGCCGAAGAAAAGCCCGACGCACTCGGGGTTCGTCCCGAGGCATCAAAGCAACATCGACCAAGTCGGGTGCTGTGCTACCCGGACGGTCTGCGCCTGGCAAGAAAAGCCTGACGCTCTCGGGGTTCGCCTGAGGCACCCAAGCAACGCCGACCGAGTCAAAGTCTGCAATCTCCTGGGTCGGGGTCACCTGGCAATAAGAGCGTGGTGCTCTCGGGATACGTTTGAAGCGTGACCCGAGTCGGGATTTATACCCTCCCGAGTCGGGGCTCGTCAGACAGGAGATGCGCCATGCTTCTCGGATACATTAGAAGCCCGACCAACACCATCTCGGGATATATCCGGGGGGAATCATTTCGCCAATCAACCTCCTTAGGCTCGGGATTCACAAGAGGTTCTCCTCGAGACCCCGTGCTTGGTAAATTCTAACGCCGAAGATTTTTCTTCACTACGATCCGTCGCAAGACTTCATGGTCCCGCTCAACAAAGGCAAGAATGCAACTATTTCGTTGGCCAATCAACCGCACTGAAAAGGCGATTTCCACTCCGATTACTTGGCGTGGGGCTAATTGTTTTGACCCGTGATCGATCCAACAGTGTTGTGTAAAGCCCACCTAAAAGATCCAATTTGCATGTCCCCAAGGCCCATTAGTCCCCTAGGCGAAAGTAACTTTACCATAAAAGGGAGACAACTTCTCTACGAGACATGGATTCCCCCCAATAGGGTTTCTGTGCAGGAAATCCCCAACATTATAAAAGCAAGAATCCCAATCAATAAGCGGTATTGAATTCTCACCTAACTAAACCTAGAGCATCTCTCCCTACAATTACTCACTTTCTCTCTCTACCTCAATCTCAACTGACTTGAGCGTCGGAGGGGCTTTCTGGGAACACCCCCGGGCCGGTTTTCCTTGTTTTGCGGGACTCAAGTGACAAGACTCGGGATTATACTCCAAATCGGGATTTTAACCTCTCTAAACACACTTAACTTAACTCATTTGACTAGTTTCTAGGCGAAAACATATATATATATATATATATATATATATATATATATATATATATATATATATATATAACATATACTTCCTCAGATTCTGTTTTAAATGAAATATTGGGTGAAATAACACTATTTATTGATTAATTTTGACTCCAATTTATCGTCATTATATAAAGAAAAACATAGTCAAGTGGGATCTTGTTAGATTCTACTCGATGCATATTATCAAATTATAAATTTTTTATATTTTTTACGTGTGCACAACTAAAGATATTAACTATTAAAGAAGCGCGTTGGGTTGCGTGAAAAAGCAAACGTTTCATTCAAAAACGGAACGGATGAAGTATCTTGTTAGATTCTACTCGATGCATATTATCAAATTATAACTTTTTATATTTTTTACGTGTGCACAACTAAAGATATTAACTATTAAAGAAGCGCGTTGGGTTGCGTGAAAAAGCAAGCGTTTCATTCAAAAACGAACGGAGGAAGTATATATATATATATATATATATATATATATATATATATATATATATATATATATATATATATAAACAAACATAAAGTTACAAAAAAGAGTTATAATGGATTAATGGGGAAATGGAAATTTAATTAATATGGAGGTAAGAGGAAAATATATACTATATATAAAGTCAACGAGTGAAATAGTAGGTCAACAATTGAAATTTGGCCAAAACGACTTCTTACAACTTTTTTTTTACTTTTCGAAGGTAGTTTCATACAATAATTATTAAACATGGTAGTTTTTGACAAAAATATATTCTCATATGGTAGCTTTGGAAATCATTTTATTATTTAATACCATATGTAATTGAATACCCTAGTTAATAGCGGGTGAATCAGGCTAATAATGTATACTTGAAACTAAAATGGAGATAGGGAAAAAATGCCTAGGAAAATCATATATGTAGTCTAAAAAAATAACATCTCTCATAACATACATGAGTAATCACTACTCTATAAAATATTTTCCATTTAGAGATGCAAATGTGTTTCAAATAATAACATTTTGCAATGATTGTTTATCAAAATTGGACCGATACTCTATTATTCCGATTGATAGAATGTAAATCTAATCATGGATTTTCAACCATTTCTTTAAAACTTTTGGTTGAGTTGGTCTTTTGACATGGTATCGGAAGCAACGTGGACAATAAAGTCTAATGTCCAAATCTCTAATACCCCTTCTTTCCAAAGTGGAATATTTAACGCTGAATATAGGGGAGTTTCACAAATTTAACACCGAGTACCAAAAAATCGGACACATATTTGGAGGTATTACTAAAATTCTACACCTTTAAAGCACAAATTTGGACATGGAATTAATAAGCTTAGACCCTTTTTTTTGGGTAGAACTAAACTGAAGTGAGACAATAAGAGAAAAGCAAGTTAAATTAAAGATCGAATCGAAATTGTGCTCACAAGAATAGGGTTTTAATCTCATTTGATGGCAACTGGCAAGTTGGTGAGTATTATTTTTCTGACATAACTCCACTACAGTCTACAGCCTACACTCAGTAGGAACTTCTCCATGCGTTTTCGCTACTTCCATTCAAAATTGTCTCAGTTTTGCAGTCCTAAGTCCCCAGCCACTTGGTACATAAATCAGGTTTCCTTTTAATAGGATAAGGTTGGTCCCTAGTTTAGTATTCGCAGAGGTTGAAATCTATGGAAATGATTGTGAAGCATGCATGTGACTATGTGAAAACTGAGAATATAAATGTTCACGAGATTGGTCACACGCCTCTATAGTCCGCCACCCTAACCCATACAACCCTATGGGACTATGGCGCCGTATAGATCAAGCCCAAGTGTAATGGTGGAATCGTATTTATGCATTTAGGTTGTTTATATTTTTTTTTTTTGTAATGTTTATATCTAACCATTAAGTACATGAACCTCTGCTTTTTAGTTTTTACTTTTGTCAATCTCTAACCTTTCATAATTCATATGCACTCCGCAAAATTCGTGTATTCGACTCCATAGTGCAACTATTTTTAAAATGTAGAGCATAGTTAGGAAGAAACTTGGTTAAAAGTCTAGTTTTTTTTAAAGAAAAATTCAATTAATTAAAGGGTCAAACGACATCTATAATAGGATTTAAAAAAACAAGATACAATTAAATAAATCAAATTCGTCTTCGAAGGAACTACAATAAAGACAGGATCGAGCAATACAGAGGCAACCCTGTGTTCTTTGCCGAATCCAAATGCTATTAATGAGGAAGTCTATCATTACGATGTAGTTAGGGAAGAACATTCTTGACCGGGAGTAGTGTTGACCGCATCCGAGATTCTAATACATTTATGTCGAGTCTCGAACTTCAACCAAGAGAACAATTTCTTATACCTAAAAAACAAAAAAAATCATACTCACAACTCCCATAGGGGAGAAGGAGATTTCCAAAACAGAAACTAAAAATACGATAACAAGGTTTGGAAAAGATACCATAAAGAGAGACTAATTTATTAAACAAAATGTAAAAATGAATTAAAAGCGAAAATAAGAGGGAAAAGGTAAACTTATTCATGGATGAAATGCGTATACAAGACGTACCTAATGGCTCGAAGAAGGGGTAGCTTTATAGAGTTCAGGGTTTGAGAGGTTGGTTAAAAGTCTAGTTTAGAATTGATTTGTTTGTTTGTTTATGAGGCGATACCTCAAGTATTTAACAAGCCAAAGTCAAAGCACAATTATGTTTGGCTCGTTAGCTTGAAAAAATATTAATAATCTAAACTAATAGTCACTATGAATTATAGGGCCATAATGGTCAAACTATTGGTATTGAGTAAATGAATTTGATGTATGTCATCTTTACCTTAAACTCAGGGGTGTAAGCGATGCTAGCAGTCCAGTTCAACGAATCACTCCAAACTTGGCTGACCTGACCCACTAAAAATTTTTAGACCGACTCGGACTCAAATCTTCGAGTCCAAATATTTTCGAGACTGATTGGACTCACCCTCGGAAGACACGAATAAGTGTAGTGAAATCTAAAAATATTTTTTCTTATAATATATATATTTAATTTATATATATATAATTTATATATAAAAAAATTTAACTTTTTTTAAAAATTTTGGAGTTTTCAATCTTTCCTCCCTAAATATTACAATTGGGTGCTAGAAGCGAAAAGCAAAGAGGCGCAAAAAATCAATTTACTAACCCTAAGTACTAAGTAGTAGGTGCCGACTACTCACTTCACTCACTCTTTCATTTTCTTTCTATCTCACTTCTTTCCTCACTACTCGGTACTAACTTCTCTCACTCTTTCATTTTCTTTCTATTCTAAACTAAATTCCCGAAGTTCTAACTCTCGCATTCTCTAATCTATACTTTGCCGGGCTGCTTCAATCCATTTTATGGACTCTGCTTCACGAGCAAAAACGATCTAACCGAACTAAATTTATGATGCTTAATATTCACTTGTATTTCAAGACAATATATGTTTGTGTGTGTTGTTGAAGGTTTATTGTTGACTTATTTTGTGGAATAGATGCTAACGAGCTTAATTTTCCAAATTCAATTATGAGAAAACGTTTGTGATTCATTGACTTTAAATCGGAGAAAAATTTAATATAATGATCGACTGGATTTAGATTTAGGGTGGATTGAGGAGAAGCTGAAGAAAAAATTATCGACGCCCGAATTAGTGGAGTGCTGTTGGATCGGACTTGGACTCAATTTCTCGAGTCCAATAACCCTTGACCTGGATTTGGATTTGGCAAAGTCCAATTCAGTCAATCCAGATTCCACCCCCCCCTACTTAAACCTATGAGTATGACTACTATTTACAGTTGTTATTTAACATATTTCTATCCCCATAGTTATATGGTTGCTTTAATTAACACTAATGTTCATATTATCTTCCAAAATTTTGTTAGACTAGAAATATAGTTAAGTGCAAAATTAAAAATTTTGGATGAATTGTGAATTAAGTTGAGCTCGAACTTCCATTAGAGTTCCAATATAAGCGTTTGAACCAAGTTTAAGCCGAGCTATGTAGTTTGAGTCGATTTCATGCCCATTGAAGTTGAGCACGAGCTTTAGTTACAATTTAACTAAATTAACTACAAGAGAGGATTTGGGGACTTTATTCGTCCTTGGAGGCTGGAGCCAACAAATTTTCAATAACTCTTATATTCGGACAAAAAATACTCTGCATTTCTAGAATGGTCCGAACAATTTTCTTTTAAATTTGTGTAGAATTGGTTTCTAAAGACTTTCATTAAGACATAGTCCCATGGTGTACTGTATTAGTTTTCTTACACCTCTCTTTGACCTACCCTCCATATCTATCAATAAATTACCCAACTTCTATGTCCTTTGATATAAAATCTTGCTGAGTTGATCAAATTGCGGGTCGGGGACGCCGCCCAAAGGTACCCACTTGTCGGGCTTGACGATTTCGGCCAATATTTTGTACCCAAAAAGCTTGACTTTCGGGCCGGGAAACAAGCGTTTTCGGGCCAAAATCGGAGTCGTGCCCAATATTTGAACTTAAAAAAACATTTTTAGGTTGTAAAAACCCGTATCAAACAAAAAGGTTGGGATGGGCTAAAAAAATATGCCCAAACCCGGTCAATTTAGGGTCGGGTCGGCGGCTCGATCAACTAAAAATTGCATCGGCTACATCGCGTCTTCTTCTTAAATAACGTTTGATAAACGTATTTCTGTTTATAAACCCAGCTTTACTACGTGTGTAAACAAGTGTTCGGATTTTTGTGGAGGTAGGAAATACCTTTTTTCTTACTATAGAATGTTGGGAGCATTAGAAGAACATTTAATTATTATATCATGTCAAAACCTCTAACAATGTAATTCGTAAGTGTTTTTTAAAAGAAGCAGCAAGAGACATTACCAGAAACACTAATAAAAGCGACCACAAGCTAAGATAGAATCATAGAAGTCCACAATAACTGACCACAACTACTGTTGTTACACATGCAAAGTAGCCGTTTATATATAACCTCTACTTTTAGAGGAGAAAGCCTCCAGGTGCACTTTGAAGGAATGGGGTAGCAAATTTATGTCCATTTGGTAATTTCTTTTTCTTTTTTGGTTGTTAAAAACCTTCTATTACTATCAAAATCTCTTTAAATGGTATTCACAGGTACTATTTTTAAATTAGTAAGTGCCTTCTTTGTCGTATGGTGAAAGTGCGCGTGATGAGCGTCAAAGCGATTGGGTTATGAGCATAAAGGCCCGTCTTGTCGCGTATCCTTAAAAAGAGGATGTACGTATGTTACGTTTGGAGCACATTGGTAGTATATGGGTTCGTTGACACATTGTGCGTATGCAACGAGCATTGGCCAGTATGCGTATAGCGTAGCGCCAGCCAAATGCGGGCGTGTGCCTTGTGCACGGATTGATTCTTTTATTTAGGAAATGGTTTGGGTAGAGTTTTTTTTGTGACCTTTGTTTTTGGTTGGGCATCTCGTACCAATATGACGAAGGTATCAGGTGCCACAGGATATGTTTGTTATTGTGTAATGTATATCTATTTGATGTCTATCCACCCTTCATTTTAGAAGGGGCCTAAATTGTACAACACTATTTATGTTGTGCCTGTCTTGTGCAGTAATTTTCCCTTGTTAGGTCATGCGTTTTCTGAACCAATAGGCCTAGTGCCATTCATAAATCCTTCAAGTCTAGTTTTAATTTAGGATTAGAAACTTTTTTGGCTTATACTCATCTATTTTCGAAGATTTCGTATTACTAATGCTAGTATTTGTTATAAGTAAAAGCGGATTATTATGCATTTTTTATTCATCGGAGTAAGGGAAAAATTTCATTTATTCTTATTATACTTTAAGATGATAACACTAAACATCACTTGGTGTAGTGATTAAAACTTTAATATATAAACTTGAAGTTGCGGGATCAATCATGTGTTATACAATTTCTATTTTTTTTTTATTAAATGTGGGTTACGTGGAGTAAAATGATGATTAGGAAAAGAGAAATCGGTGGCGATTACTTGTTTAGGAGGCAGCGCTTTTAACTATATTAGCTTATAGATATTCTAAATCTTTCTAATATATAAGAAAAATAGTTATGTGGGAGTGCCGTTGTTTGATTAGATGCACCGATAAGTCACGTCATGAAAATCAAACTTTTATAATTTTTATTGATATGTCAATAAAGATATTAATGATACAAGCGTGCATTGACAAACATGAAAAAAGAAAAAAATGAGAAATCCTTGGGGGAGACTAGTTAAGTGCAAACTTGAGTGCTAAACTTTCTTACAAAAGTTGCGGGTTAGATGCGAAGTTGCAAAAGTTGTAATCCCAGGTACTTAAACTAAACTCCCCATTATGGTTGTTGTTAACTCCAATTAAATAATAGAAAAACTTACTTGTGAACATAATTTTCATTTCTCTCCTCAAAAAATAATATTATTACCTATATTGAATATTAATTAAGGAAAAAATTAAAACAGTCTCAGTTTCAACTATGACCTCCCTAACGAGTCCCAACTCCCTGACTTCCAACTTCAATATCTTACGCCGATTTGTTAACACATTGCGAAGCGATAGAGTTTTCCACACTTGCCAATGCACATTTAACTATTAATATCTTTAATTATTTTTAGTAAATTATACAAGTTTGATATTTTGAAGTATAAATCGAGGCAGATACAACAGATTGCATGAGTATATTTTTGTTATGCTGCAAGAAACTGAAAACGCCGTATGCGCGCGTCGCGTGCGTTAATTTCAAAACTTCTTATTCTATTATATACTACATCTATACTATATTTATTATTAAACTTAAAATGTGAAAGATTAATAAATAGATGAATTTAGATATATTAATTCGCTAATGTAAAAACCTAACAAAGATCGTGAGTTATTTTTAATATTAATCTTTTGTGAATAAATTTTTGAGCATACTTGAAATAATGATTGGTTTGGTATGAATTAGAGGAGTATCAAATGTAGTGAGTGTTTAGTGTTTAACGATACTTTGATTGTGCCTCCTCCCTGCGCCTCTCTCTTCCTCCTCAAAAAACCCTAATCATTTCTTTCCGGTTTGTTTGCCATCATCCTTTCGATGGTGGTAAGCCCCCAAATTCTTCTTTTTCTTCTAGTTTTCATTTTTGTGTTATTAATAATCTTCCATTCTCTCTTTTTTTAGAGTTCTCTGCCCAATTTTTGGGTTCTTTCTCTCCTTTCATGGGAGTTTGGAGTGTGGTTTATTCTCTTCCCAGCGTGGAAGTTTAAAAAATGGTATGAGTAATTGTTCCCGATTGGTTGAAGTTCAAGACCATCAACATCGAAATATTGGA